>CAWUFW010024751.1:0-55411 GCA_963921515.1 Calotriton arnoldi | reverse complement strand
TGTGATTCAGTTACGTATTGCTCTCTTGACCCCTACACTGCCCGAACACCACTGCACTGCCCTAAACCCTGAAACACCACCCCTCAGCACAACACCCTACACTGCCCGAACACCACTGCACTGCCCTAAACCCTGAAACACCACCCCCAGCACGACCCCCTACACTGCCCGAACACCACTGCACTGCCCTAAACCCTGAAACACCACCCCCTGCACGACCTCCTACACTGCCGGAACACCACTGCACTGCCCTAAACCCTGAAACACCACCCCCAGCACGACTGCCTACACTGCCCGAACACCACTGCACTGCCCTAAACCCTGAAACATCAACCCCAGCAAGACCCCCTACACTGCCTGAACACCACTGCCCTAAACCCTGAAACACCACCCCCTACACTGCACGAACACCACTGCACTGCCCTAAACCCTGAAACACCACCTCCAGCAAAACCCCTACACTGCCTGAACACCATTGCTCTGCCCTAAATCCTGAAACACTAGCCCCAGCACGACCCCCTACACTGCCCAAACACCACTGCACTGCCCTAAACCCTGAAACACCACCCCCAGCACGACCCCTACACTGCCCGAACACCACTGCATTGCCCTAAACCCTGAAACACCAGCCCCAGCAAGACCCCCTACACTGCCCGAACACCACTGCACTGCCCTAGACTCTGAAACACCAGCCCCAGCAAGACCCCCTACACTGCCCGAACACCACTGCACTGCCCTAAACCCTGAAACACCAGCCCCAGCATGACCCCTACACTGCCCAAACACCACTGCACTGCCCTAAACCCTGAAACACCAGCCCCAGCACAACCACCTACACTGCCCGAACACCACTGCACTGCCCTAAACCCTGATAACACCAGCCCCAGCAAAACCCCCTACACTGCCCGAACACCACTGCACTGCCCTAAACCCTGAAACACCAGCCCCAGCACGATCCCCTACACTGCCCGAACACCACTGTACTGCCCTAAATCCTGAAACACCAGCCCCAGCACGACCCCTCTACACTGCCCGAACACCACTGCAATGCCCTAAACCCTGAAACACCACCCCCTGCATGACCCCCTACACTGCCCGAACACCACTGCACTGCCCTAAACCCTGAAACACCACCCCTGCAGCACCCCTACACTGCCCGAACACCACTGCACTGCCCTAAACCCTGAAACACCACCCCTGCACCGCCCCTACACTGCCCGAACACCACTGCACTGCCCTAAACCCTGAAACACCAGCCCCAGCACGACCCCTTTACTGCTCGAACACCACTGCACTGCCCCAAACCCTGAAACACCACCCCCAGCACGACCCCCTACACTGCCCGAACACCACTGCCCTAAACCCTGAAACACCACCCCCAGCACGACCCCCTTTACTGCTCGAACACCACTGCACTGCCCCAAACCCTGAAACACCACCCCCAGCACGACCCCCTACACTGCCCGAACACCACTGCCCTAAACCCTGAATCACTACCCCCTACACTGCCCGAACACCACTGCACTGCCCTAAACCCTGAAACACCACCCCCAGCACGACCCCCTACACTGCCCGAACACCACTGCACTGCCCTAAACCCTAAAACACCACCCCCAGCATTACCCCCTACACTGCCCAAACACCACTGCACTGCCCTAAACCCTAGAACACTACCCCCAGCACGACCCCCTACACTACCCGAACACCACTGCACTACCCTAAACCCTGAAATACTACCCCCAGCACAACCCCCTACACTACCTGAACACGACTGCACTGCCCTAAACCCTCAAACACTCCCCCAGCACGACCCCCTACACTACCCGAACACCACTGCACTGCCCTAAACCCTAAAACACTCCCCCAGCATGACCCCCTACACTACCCGAACACCACTGCACTGCCCTAAACCCTAAAACACTCCTCCCAGCATGACCCCCTACACTACCCGAACACCAATGCACTACCCTAATCCCTAAAACACTACCCCCGCATGACCCCTACACTACCCTAAACCCTAAAACACTACCCCCGCACGACTCCCTACACTACCCAAAGACCACTGCACTACCCTAAACCCTAAAACACGACCTCCTACACTACACAAACACCACTGCACTACCCTATACCCTAAAACACTACCCCCTACACTACACAAACACCACTGCACTACCCTAAACCCTAAAAACGACCCCCAGCACGAACCACTACACTACCCAAACACCACTGCACTACCCTAAACCCTAAAAACTACCCCCAGCAGTACCCCTACACTACCCAAACACCACTGCACTACCCCAAACCCTAAAACACTACCCCCAGCAGTACCCCTACACTACCCAAACACCACTGCACTACCCTAAATCACTACCCCCAGCACGACCCCCTACACTACCCAAACACCACTGCACTACCCTAAACCCTAAAACACTACCCCCAGCACGACCCCCTACACTACCCAAACACCACTGCACTACCCTAAACCCTAAAACACTTCCCCCAGCACGACTCCCTACACTACCCAAACACCACTGCACTACCCTAAACCCTAAAACACTACCCCCAGCATGACCCCCTACACTACACAAACACCACTTCACTACCCTAAACCCTAAAACACTACCCCCAGCACGACCCTCTTCACTACCTAAACACAACTGCACAATTTGTTACAGGCGTTGCAACGCAGGCCTGTGGTGCTTACTGGAAGTACCTAGTGGGCTAGTTGGGCCCCAGGGACCCTCAGGATTAAGGTTACCTAATCCCCCAACTTAAAACGCACCATGGGGCGCGCTTGCACAGTGGTGAAGGGAGGGGGCGGGGCCTCAGGTGACATGTGCGCAAACACGCCCTGTGGTGCGTTTTAAGTTGGGGAATTAATTCCCTTTGAATCCTGAGGGACCCTGGGGGCCAACTAGCCCACCAGGTACCTTCAGTAAGCACAACAGAGTTGCGTTGCAGAGAGGTGAAAAAGGTGCGTTGCCTCGGAACGCCTCTCTGCAACTCAGCTCTGTGGTCCTAACTGTAGGTACCTGGGGGCTAGTTGGGCCCCAGGGACCCTCAGAATTCAAGGGACTTAATCCCGCAACTTAAAACGCGCCATGGGGTGCGTTTGCACACATGTCACCTCAGGCCCCCTCCTTCACCACTGTTCAAACGCGCCCTGTAGCGCGTTTTAAGAGGTAGTTTTAATCCCCTGCCCTATTATGTACTAGGGACTTGCAGAGGAGGTCATGCTAATCACAGGGGTACCCCAACGCATAGTGTTCCCTAGTGTATGTAGGTGTTTTCACTGTATTCTAAGTGTCTTTTAGCATAGCACTGGCTCTGGTTAGTCAGAGTCAGTTACCACCAGTACCCGTCTGAAAAAGTTGTGGGCACAGGATGATTTTGCAACAAGGCCTCTTTCTGCTCCTCTGTTGGTTCTTTCTGCACATCTTTTGCTTCTTTCTGTGCGTTTTTTCTTCTTTCTTCACATGTCCTACCTCTGTAGGCATAGTTAGAAACTAGCATTTAAAAAAACCTTTGAAATTCACTTAAAAAGTCATAGGTTTCAGGCACGTTATAGTTAGAAATTAGCATTTAAAAAACCTTTGAAATTCACTGAAAAAACCATAGGTTTCAGACACGTTATAGTTAGAAATCAGCATTTAAAAAACCTTTGAAATTCACTGAAAAAGCCATAGGTTTTAGGGACAGTTATAGTTAGTTGGACATTTCACTCGTACAAAACCATAGAAATTCCCCCGTTATAGTTAGTTCAGCTAACTATAACTCGCGCCCATAATGCACTGCTGATGACGTCACATATTACATCACTCATGACATGGTCAGTGACATCACTGATGACATCACTGATGACATCTCAAATGACATCACTGATGACATCATCCATGTGATAATTTCATGCATCTTCTCACACCCTAATTTAACTTTTGATACACCCACTCTAAATTACAGACTGCCATTCTCAAAACCATAGACACTCCAACACCAAAAACTACATACCCACTCACTGATTCTTAGGTCTACACACACATCCACTCACTCACCCGTACAGTCACTCATACTTAGTCACTCAGTACAGGACTATCATATGCACTCATACACCTATATAAACACTCACACACCGCCACTCATCCATAGAGGTACTCACACACCTAGTCAGTCATGCAAAAACTTAATCACACACCCATTTACTCACCTATACAGTTATACACACACCAGCTCACTTACTCATACAAATACTAGCACATTCTTACGCTCTTATACAATCACTGATACAAGTACACACTCATCCATACAGCCACTCTCACAATCACACACTCTCACTTATAGCCATTTATATACTCCAACACACATATATACTGCCTTTCACATATGTAGTTACTCACACATGTACCACTGAGATATACATTCAATCACTAACACACCCATACACACACTCACCCACCCATACAGTCCATCACAGATGCACTCTTGAAACCATGCACCCAGTGAATCACCAACTCACACATCTATGCACAGAGTCACACACACCCCACCCACACAAACACTCAGGCACCCATACAGATACTCAGACAATCAATCAATAACCCATGTAGACACTCATGTAGCTATTCAGAAAGCCATGCAGCCGCTTACAAACCAACAGACAGACGGATACAGACATTCACACAGTTTAGTCACTAACCCATGCATTCAGTAAGATACATTTAATCACTCACTTGTAGAGTCAGTCACTCACGTACTAAATCATCCATTCAGACACTTATACACCCACTCATTCTTCAATACGCCTTTCCCTATATATATTAAACATATTTAAACTTTACAGAAACACACAGTCACTGGATGATGTCATCAGTGATGTCATCAGTGATGTCATTTGAGATGTCATCAGTGATGTCATCAGTGATGTCACTGACCATGTCATGAGTGATGTAATATGTGACGTCATCAGCAGTGCATTGCGGGGCACGAGTTATAGTTAGCTGAACTAACTATAACGGGGGAATTTCTATGGTTTTGTACGAGTGAAATGTCCAACTAACTATAACTGTCCCTAAAACCTATGGTTTTTTCAGTGAATATATATATATTTATTATACTATGTATACATGTGAAAATGTCTCGGTCCCCTGTTTGCCTCGGTGGCACGGAAAAAATGGGTGGAACTGACGTCAGCACGCTGACGAGGTCCTCTTATGGCTCCGATGACGTCATACGGTGTCGCGAGCGGAGCCGTGCTCGTTGACGTGGGAGAGCTAGGAAAGAATTTCCGTGGAATGCTGGTGCAGGGGATATTCACCTAAGTGTTCAGGCTAGTCCTTTGGGAGCAACTGTTTATGTTGCCACTCCAGAAACCGAAACCAGTGATCCAAGGGCAGAGGCCCTGCAGATGGCACAGGAGGTGGGGTGCCCAGTCGTGTGCACTGGTGGGGCAGCGAAGTGACAAGCACCACAACCCACAAAAAAGGTAACGAGGGCACTGAATACCACAGGATCTTCTCTTTGTATCTGGCAGGAACAACGAAGTTAAAATGCCCTAGTACCAAAATGTAGAATTAGTGCTACACCGGTCTACAAGAGGACCTGCGATGCCGCTTCTGTCTCCCCGTACCCTGGAGGCGGCACATGGGTCACGCGGTACGGTCATACTGCGGTGGGACGCACACTCGTTGACCTCTCATGGCACTGCTCCACACTTCAGGGAGGACGCTTTCCATTAGCTATGTTTGCTGATGACATGTCGCGCCGGCCCCGTCCAACAACAGAACTCCTTTAGATCCAAACAGACTCTTCCACTCTCTCACCGGAAGTGAAACCAGGCCACGCGGACACTTTCATAATACAACAGCCGGGAATGCACTTTTCGGTAAAAAAAACACATTCCTTCCTCCTAATTAATCAAATAAACGTCTCACTGAAGAACAGGGGCCAGCTTCGATCTGTAAACAGCCGTTACAATGACTTTTTTACTTTGGGATACCATTACAACGCATGCATTACCACGCATGCGTTGTACATCACAAAGTCATTACTGCGCATTTTTTTAGAATGCATGGTCATTTACCACGCATGCCTTTACAACGAATTTTGTTGTAAAGGTATGTATGGTAAATGACCGTGCGTTCTAAAAAACATGTAGACGATCCATGTCGTTGTAAGGAAAGAGGCTGTTCTGTTTCCTCACAACGACGTGCACCGCCCCTCAGAGATGACGTGAAGCAGGAACCACGAGGAGAGAGGAACCATGAGGAGTGAGAGGAAAGGGGGATTGGGCATGGGGTGGGGGTTTCTTTTCTAGGGTTTAGGGTAGTGCAGTGGTGTTTGGGTGGTGTAGGGGGTTGTGCTGGGGGTAGTGTTTTAGGGTTTAGGGTAGTGCAGTGTTGTTTGGGTAGTGTAGGGGGTCGTGCTGGGGGTAGTGTTTTAGGGTTTAGGGTAGTGCAGTAGTGTAGGGGGTCATGCTGGTGGTAGTGTTTTAGGGTTTAGGGCAGTGGTGTATGGGTAGTGTAGGGGGTCGTGCTGGGGTAGTGTTTTAGGGTTTAGGGTAGTGCAGTGGTGTTTGAGTAGTGTAGGGGGTCATGCTGGTGGTAGTGTTTTAGGGTTTAGGGTAGTGCAGTGGTGTTTGTGTAGTGTAGGGGGTCATGCTGGGGGTAGTGTTTTATGGTTTAGGGTAGTGCAGTGGTGTTTGGGTAGTGTAGGGGTCGTGCTGGGGGTAGATTTAGGGTTTAGGGTAGTGCAGTGGTGTTTGGGTAGTGTAGGGAGTCGTGCTGGGGGTAGTGTTTTAGGGTTTAGGGTAGTGCAGTGGTGTTTGTGTAGTGTAGGGGGTTGTGCTGGGGGTAGTGTTTTAGGGTTTATGTTAGTGCAGTGGTGTTTGGGTAGTGTATGGGGTAGTGCTGGGGTAGTGTTTTAGGGTTTAGGGCAGTGCAGTGGTGTTTGTGTAGTGAAGAAGGTCATGCTGTGGGTAGTGTTTTAGGGTTTAGGGTAGTGCAGTCGTGTTTGTGTAGTGTAGGGGGTAATGTTTTAGGGTATAGGGTAGTGCAGTGGTGTTTGTGTAGTGTGGGTGGTCATGCTGGGGGTATATTTAGGGTTTAGTGTAGTGCAGTGGTGTTTGGGTAGTGTAGGGAGTCGTGCTGGTGGTAGTGTTTTAGGGTTTAGGGTAGTGCAGTTATGTTTGGGTAGTGTAGGGTGTCGTGCTGGCGGTAGTGTTTTAGCACTTATTTTTCTTTCTACAGCACTAACTATAATTTCTATGGCAAAATGAACCCCCTAATTTTGTTCCTTTTTAAATTAAATGTTTTAAGTGTTACCAGTTTATTCCAATCAAGATGGCTTCAGGTGTGCCATACTTTTGTCATAAGTAAGACTGTTAGCGCTCTAGTTGTTCTTTAGAACACTCTGGGAAGCTGCAGTAGAACACAAAGGCATCAACTGACAGGCTGCTCCTGTTGAAATATAACAGGAAGATATTTGAGATCTCACTTAAAACATGTCCTAATTTTTCTTTCTACTGCACTAACCATAATTTCTATGACAAAATGAACCCCCTCATGTTGTTCCTTTTTAAATTAAATGTTTTAAGAGTTACCAGTTTATTCCAATCAAGATGGCTTCAGGTGTGCCATAATTTTGTCATAAGTAAGACTGTTAGCGCTCTAGTTGTTCTTTAGAACACTCTGGGAAGCTGCAGTAGAACACAAAGGCATCAACTGACAGGCTGCTCCTGTTGAAATATAACAGGAAGATATTTGAGATCACACTTGAAACATGTCCTAATTTTTCTTTCTACAGCACTAACCATAATTTCTATGACAAAATGAACCCCATCATTTTGTTCCTTTTTAAATTAAATATTTTAAGTGTTACCAGTTTATTCCAATCAAGATGGCTTCAGGTGTGCCATAATTTTGTCATAAGTAAGGCTGTTAGCACTCTAGTTGTTCTTTAGAACACTCTGGGAAGCTGCAGTAGAACACAAAGGCATCAACTGACAGGCTGCTCCTGTTGAAATATAACAGGAAGATATTTGAGATCACACTTGAAACATGTCCTAATTTTTCTTTCTACAGCACTAACCATAATTTCTGTGACAAAATGAACCCCATCATTTTGTTCCTTTTTAAATTAAATGTTTTAAGTGTTACCAGTTTATTCCAATCAAGATGGCTTCAGGTGTGCCATACATTTGTCATAAGTAAGGCTGTTAGCACTCTAGTTGTTCTTTAGAACACTCTGGGAAGCTGCAGTAGAACACAAAGGAATCAACTGACAGTCTCTGACCTTGCTGGATGTACATGTTTTACTGAGAATGTCAGACTTCATTCTCACATGACTGAGAAAGATAATGTGAATTTACAGAAAATATGCTCTCATTTTAGCTTCTGGAGCACCTTCCAAAACTGTATGGGACAAGCATGTGAAAATAGTTTTCTCTCAAACATGATTCATGATATCCCAGCAGAAGGTTTTTCACAGGGTAAAATCACCTTAGAACACACCACAATTCCTGAAATTAGTATGGTACCATCAACAAATGAATTCTAATGTAACTAAAGTCTGTTATCACCCTTTATAGTTCTCCTTTTGGTAACCCTCAAAATCTTCGATTCACTACAATGCATTTCAATGGGGTACTATCATTTATATTGGTCCCAAGATGGCTGCCAGCAATTCCAGGATGAAGTGCTGACAGCCAATCAGATCTCACGATGACATGTGTGGTTAGGCTCCGCCCAGATATATATGTGTTTTCTTTTTCAAATTTCTCAGGAACTACTGAACGGATTTACTCCATTTAAGCAAAAGGCACGACCCTGAACCAAGGGCTACCTTTTTAGCAAATTTGGTGTAATTCCGTTCAGCAGTTCGGGCTGTAGCTGCGACTAAAGGTTCCTATGGAAAATTGCATGGGGAAAACACGTTTTGGGACCCCCCTTTTTTCTCGTCCCCCGCTTGCCGAATCACCCCGAGTCTTTCAGGATAGGAGCGGACCGGAGCGCCCCAACAAGTTGGAAAATTTCGCAAAGATTCGTCAACCGGCGCCAAAGTTATTTCAAATATAATGGTGCGGATTTCCTATGGAAAATAGGTCTTAACTATAACTATCTACTGGCGACCACCAGTAGATAATATATATATATATATTCACTGAAAAAACCATAGGTTTCAGACACGTTATAGTTGGAAATTAGCATTTAAAAAACCTTTGAAATTCACTGAAAAAACCATAGGTTTTAGGGACAGTTATAGTTAGTTGGACATTTCACTCGTACAAAACCATAGAAATTCCCCCGTTATAGTTAGTTCAGCTAACTATAACTCACGCCCCCGCAATGCACTGCTGATGACGTCACATATTACATCACTCATGACATGGTCAGTGACATCACTGATGACATCACTGATGACATCTCAAATGACATCACTGATGACATCACTGATGACATCATCCAGTGACTGTGTGTTTCTGTAAAGTTTAAATATGTTTAATATATATAGGGAAAGGCGTATTGAAGAATGAGTGGATGTATAAGTGTCTGAATGGATGATTTAGTACGTGAGTGACTGACTACAAGTGAGTGATTAAACGTATCTTACTGAATGCATGGGTTAGTGACTAAACTGTGTGAATGTCTGTATCCGTCTGTTTGTTGGTGTGTAAGTGGATGCATGGATTTGCGAATAGCTACATGAGTGTCTATATGGGTTATTGATTGGTTCTCTGAGTATCTGTATGGCTGCCTGAGTGTTTGTGTGGGTGGGGTGTGTGTGACTCTGTACATAGATGTGTGAGTGGGTGATTCACTGGGTGCATGATTTCAAGAGTGCATCTGTGATGGACTGCTTGGGTGGGTGAGTGTGTGTATGGGTGTGTTAGTGAGTGAATGTATATCTCAGTGGTACATGTGCGAGTAACTACATATGTAAAAGGCAGTATATGTGTGTGTTAGAGTATTTAAATGCCTATAAGTGAGAGTGTGTGATAGTGAGAGTGACTGTATGGATGCGTGTGTGCTTGTATCAGTTATTGTATAAGAGCGTAAGAATGTGCTAGTATTTGTATGAGTAAGTGAGCTGGTGTGTGTATAACTGTATAGGTGAGTAAATGGGTGTGTGATTAATTTTTTGCATGACTGACTAGGTGTGTGAGTACCTCTATGGATGAGTGGCGGTGTGTGAGTGTTTATATAGATGTATGAGTGCATATGATAGTCCTGTACTGAGTGACTGTAAGTATGAGTGACTGTACGGGTGAGTGAGTGGATGTGTGTGTAGACCTAAGAATCAGTGAGTGGGTATGTAGTTTTTGGTGTTGGAGTGTCTATGGTTTTGAGAATGGCAGTCTGTAATTTAGAGTGGGTGTATCAAAAGTTATATTAGGGTGTGAGAAGATGCATGAAATTATCTCATAGATGATGTCATCAGTGATGTCATTTGAGATGTCATCAGTGATGTCACTGACCATGTCATGAGTGATGTAATATGTGACGTCATCAGCAGTGCATTGCGGGGCGCGAGTTATAGTTAGCTGAACTAACTATAACGGGGGAATTTCTATGGTTTTGTACGAGTGAAATGTCCAACTAACTATAACTGTCCCTAAAACCTATGGTTTTTTCAGTGAATTTCAAAGGTTTTTAAATGCTAATTTCCAACTATAACGTGTCTGAAACCTATGGTTTTTTCAGTGAATTTCAAAGGTTTTTTAAATGCTAATTTCTAACTATAACGTGCCTGAAACCTATGATTTTTTAAGTGAATTTCAAAGGTTTTTTAAATGCTAGTTTCTAACTATGCCTACAGAGGTAGGACATGTGAAGAAAGAAGAAAAAACGCACAGAAAGAAGCAAAAGATGTGCAGAAAGAACCAACAGAGGAGCAGAAAGAGGCCTTGTTGCAAAATCATCCTGTGCCCACAACTGTTTCAGACGGGTACTGGTGGTAACTGACTCTGACTAACCAGAGCCAGTGCTATGCTAAAAGACACTTAGAATACAGTGAAAACACCTACCTACACTAGGGAACACTATGCGTTGGGGTACCCCTGTGATTAGCATGACCTCCTCTGCAAGTCCCTAGTACATAATAGGGCAGGGGGATTAAAACTACCTCTTAAAACGCGCTACAGGGCGCGTTTGCACAGTGGTGAAGGGAGGGGGCCTGAGGTGACATGTGTGCAAACGCGCCCGTGGCGCGTTTTAAGTTGCGGGATTAAGTCCCCTTGAATCCTGAGGGTCCCTGGGGCCCAACTAGCCCCCAGGGACCTACAGTTAGGACCACAGAGCTGAGTTGCAGAGAGGCGTTCCGAGGCCACGCACCTTTTTCACCTCTCTGCAACGCAACTCTGTTGTGCTTACTGAAGGTACCTGGTGGGCTAGTTGGCCCCCAGGGTCCCTCAGGATTCAAATGGAATTAATTCCCCAACTTAAAACGCACCACAGGGCGTGTTTGCGCACATGTCACCTGAGGCCCCGCCCCCTCTCTTCACCACTGTGCAAACGCGCCCCGTGGAGCGTTTTAAGTTGGGGGATTAGGTCACCTTGAATCCTGAGGGTCCCTGGGGCCCAACTAGCCCACCAGGTACTTCCAGTAAGCACCACAGGCCTGCGTTGCAATGCCTGTAACAAATTGTGCAGTTGTGTTTAGGTAGTGAAGAGGGTCGTGCTGGGGGTAGTGTTATAGGGTTTAGGGTAGTACAGTGGTGTTTGTGTAGTGTAGGGGGTCATGCTGGGGGTAGATTTAGGGTTTAGGGTAGTGCAGTGGTGTTTGGGTAGCATAGGGGGTCGTGCTGGGGGTAGTGTTTTAGGGTTTAGGGTAGTGCAGTGGTGTTTGGGTAGTTTAGGGGGTCGTGCTGGGGGTAGTGATTTAGGGTAGTGCAGTGGTGTTTGGGTAGTGTAGGGGGTACTGCTGGGGTAGTGTTTTAGAGTTTAGGGTAGTGCAATGGTGTTTGGGTAGTGTAGGGGGTTCTGCTGGGGGTAGTGTTTTAGGCTTTAGGGTAGTGCAGTGGTGTTTGGGTAGTGTAGGGGGTACTGCTGGGGGTAGGGTTTTAGGGTTTAGGGTACTGCAGTGGTGTTTGGGTAGTATAGGGGTTCGTGCTGGGGGTAGTTTTTAGGGTTTAGGGTAGTGCAGTGGTGTTTGTGTAGTGTAGGGGGTAGTGTTTTAGGGTTTAGGGTAGTGCAGTGGTGTTTGTGTAGTGTAGGAGGTCGTGTTTTAGGGTTTAGGGTAGTGCAGTGGTCTTTGGGTAGTGTAGGGAGTCGTGCGGGGGTAGTGTTTTAGGGTTTAGGGTAGTGCAGTGGTCTTTGGGTAGTGTAGGGGTCATGCGGGGGGTAGTGTTTTAGGGATTAGGGTAGTGCATTGGTGTTTGGGTAGTGTAGGGGTCATGCGGGGTAGTGTTTTAGGGTTTAGGGCAGTGCAGTGGTGTTTGGGTAGTGTAGGGGTCGTGCTGGGGGAGTGTTTTAGGGTTTAGGGCAGTGCAGTGGTGTTCGGGTAGTGTAGGGGGTCGTGCTGGGGGAGTGTTTGATGGTTTAGGGCAGTGCAATCGTGTTCGGGTAGTGTAGGGGGTAGTGCTGGGGGGAGTATTTTAGGGTTTAGGGTAGTGCAGGGGTGTTCGGGTAGTGTAGGGGGTCGTGCTGGGGGTAGTGTTCCAGGGTTTAGGGCAGTGCAGTGGTGTTCGGGCAGTGTAGGGGGTCATGCTGGGGGTGGTGTTTTAGGGTTTAGGGCAGTGCAGTGGTGTTCGGACAGTGTAGGGGGTCATGCAGGGGGTGGTGTTTCAGGGTTTAGGGCAGTGCAGTGGTGTTCCGGCAGTGTAGGAGGTCGTGCAGGGGTGGTGTTTCAGGGTTTAGGGCAGTGCAGTGGTGTTCGGGCAGTGTAGGGTGTCGTGCTGAGGGTGGTGTTTCAGGGTTTAGGGCAGTGCAGTGGTGTTCGGGCAGTGTAGGGGGTCGTGCAGGGGTGGTGTTTCAGGGTTTAGGGTAGTGCAGTGGTGTTCGGGCAGTGTAGGGGGTCATGCAGGGGGTGGTGTTTCAGGGTTTAGGGCAGTGGTGTTCGGGCAGTATAGGGGGTCGTGCTGGGGGTGGTGTTTCAGGGTTTAGGGCAGTGCAGTGGTGTTCGGGCAGTGTAGGGGGTCGTGCTGGGGCTGGTGTTTCAGGGTTTAGGGCAGTGCAGTGGTGTCCGGGCAGTGTAGGGGGTCGTGCTGGGGCTGGTGTTTCAGGGTTTAGGGCAGTGCAGTGGTGTTTGGCCAGTGTAGGGGGTGGTGCAGGGGGTGGTGTTTCAGGGTTTAGGGCAGTGCAGTGGTGTTCCGGCAGTGTAGGGGGTCGTGCAGGGGGTGGTGTTTCAGGGTTTAGGGCAGTGCAGTGGTGTTCGGGCAGTGTAGGGGTCGTGCTGGGGCTGGTGTTTCAGGGTTTAGGGCAGTACAGTGGTGTTCGGGCAGTGTAGGGGGTCGTGCTGGGGCTGGTGTTTCAGGGTTTAGGGCAGTGCAGTGGTGTCCGGGCAGTGTAGGGGGTCGTGCTGGGGCTGGTGTTTCAGGGTTTAGGGCAGTGCAGTGGTGTCCGGGCAGTGTAGGGGGTTGTGCTGGGGCTGGTGTTTCAGGGTTTAGGGCAGTGCAGTGGTGTTCAGGCAGTGTAGGTGGTGGTGCTGGGGCTGGTGTTTCAGGGTTTAGGGCAGTGCAGTGGTGTTCGGGCAGTGTAAAGGGTCATGCTGGGGCTGGTGTTTCAGGGTTTAGGGCAGTGCAGTGGTGTTCGGGCAGTGTAGGGGGTCTTGCTGGGGCTGGTGTTTCAGGGTTTAGGGCCGTGCAGTGGTGTTTGGGCAGTGTAGGGGGTCGTGCTGGGGGTGGTGTTTCAGGGTTTAGGGCAGTGCAGTGGTGTTCGGGCAGTGTAGGGGGTCGTGCTGGGGCTAGTGTTTCAGGGTTTAGGGCAGAGCAATGGTGTTCAGGCAGTGTAGGGGGTTGTGCTGGAGGTGGTGTTTCAGGGTTTAGGGCGTTGCAGTGGTGTTCGGGCAGTGTAGGGGGTTTTGCTGGGGGTGGTGTTTCAGGGTTTAGGGCAGTGGTGTTCAGGCAGTGTAGGGGGTCTCGCTGGGGGTGATGTTTCAGGGTTTAGGGCAGTGCAGTGGTGTTCGGGCAGTGTAGGGGGTCGTGCTGGGGGTGGTGTTTCAGGGTTTAGGGCAGTGCAGTGGTGTTCCGGCAGTGTAGGGGGTCGTGCAGGGGGTGGTGTTTCAGGGTTTTGGGCAGTGCAGTGGTGTTTGGGCAGTGTAGGGGGTCGTGCTGGGGTGGTGTTTCAGGGTTTAGGGCAGTGCAGTGGTGTTCGGGCAGTGTAGGGTGTCGTGCTGAGGGGTGGTGTTTCAGGGTTTAGGGCAGTGCAGTGGTGTTCGGGCAGTGTAGGGGGTCGTGCAGGGGGTGGTGTTTCAGGGTTTAGGGCAGTGGAGTGGTGTTTGGGCAGTGTAGGGGGTCGTGCAGGGGTGGTGTTTCAGGGTTTAGGGCAGTGCAGTGGTGTTCGGCCAGTGTAGGTGGTCTTGCTGGGGGTGGGTTTTCAGGGTTTAGTGCAGTGGTGTTCGGGCAGTGTAGGGGGTCGTGCTGGGGGTGGTGTTTCAGGGTTTAGGGCAGTGCAGTGGTGTTCCGGCAGTGTAGGGGGTTGTGCAGGGGGTTTTGTTTCAGGGTTTAGGGTAGTGCAGTGGTGTTTGGGCAGTGTAGGGGGTCGTGCTGGGGGTGGTGTTTCAGGGTTTAGGGCAGTGCAGTGGTGTTCGGGCAGTTTAGGGTGTCGTGCCGAGGGGTGGTGTTTCAGGGTTTAGGGCAGTGCAGTGGTGTTCGGGCAGTGTAAGGGGTCGTGCAGGGGGTGGTGTTTCAGGGTTTAGGGCAGTGCAGTGGTGTTTGGGCAGTGTAGGGGGTCGTGCAGGGGTGGTGTTTCAGAGTTTAGGGCAGTGCAGTGGTGTTTGGCCAGTGTAGGTGGTCTTGCTGGGGTTGGTGTTTCAGGGTTTAGTGCAGTGGTGTTCGGGCAGTGTAGGTGGTCTTGCTGGGGCTGGTGTTTCAGGGTTTAGGGCAGTGCAGTGGTGTCCGGGCAGTGTAGGGGGTTGTGCTGGGGCTGGTGTTTCAGGGTTTAGGGCAGTGCAGTGGTGTTCGGGCAGTGTAGGTGGTGGTGCTGGAGCTGGTGTTTCAGGGTTTAGGGTAGTGCAGTGGTGTTCAGGCAGTGTAGGGAGTCATGCTGGAGCTGGTGTTTCAGGGTTTAGGGCAGTGCAGTGGTGTTTCGGCAGTGTAGGGGGTCTTGCTGGGGCTGGTGTTTCAGAGTCTAGGGCAGTGCAGTGGTGTTCGGGCAGTGTAGGGGGTCTTGCTGGGGCTGGTGTTTCAGGGTTTAGGGCAGTGCAGTGGTGTTTGGGCAGTGTAGGGGGTCGTGCTGGGGGTGGTGTTTCAGGGTTTAGGGCAGTTCAGTGGTGTTCGGGCAGTGTAGGGGTCGTGCTGGGGCTACTGTTTCAGGGTTTAGGGCAGAGCAATGGTGTTCAGGCAGTGTAGGGGGTTGTGCTGGAGGTGGTGTTTCAGGGTTTAGGGCAGTGCAGTGGTGTTCGGGCAGTGTAGGGGGTCTTGCTGGGGGTGGTGTTTCAGGGTTTAGGGCAGTGGTGTTCAGGCAGTGTAGGGGGTCTTGCTGGGCGTGATATTTCAGGGTTTAGGGCAGTGCAGTGGTGTTCGGGCAGTGTAGGGGGTCGTGCAGGGGGTGGTGTTTCAGGGTTTAGGGCAGTGCAAGTGGTGTTCCGGCAGTGTAGGGGGTCGTGCAGGGAGTGGTGTTTCAGGGTTTAGGGCAGTGCAGTGGTGTTTGGGCAGTGTAGGGGGTCGTGCTGAGGGGTGGTGTTTCAGGGTTTAGGGCAGTGCAGTGGTGTTCGGGCAGTGTAGGGGTCGTGCAGGGGGTGGTGTTTCAGGGTTTAGGGCAGTGCAGTGGTGTTTGGGCAGTGTAGGGGGTCATGCAGGGGGTGGTGTTTCAGGGTTTAGGGCAGTGCAGTGGTGTTCGGCCAGTGTAGGTGGTCTTGCTGGGGGTGGGTTTTCAGGGTTTAGTGCAGTGGTGTTTGGGCAGTGTAGGGGGTCGTGCTGGGGGTGATGTTTCAGGGTTTAGGGCAGTGCAGTGGTGTTCCGGCAGTGTAGGGGGTCGTGCAGGGGGTTTTGTTTCAGGGGTTAGGGCAGTGCAGTGGTGTTTGGGCAGTGTAGTGGGTCGTGCTGGGGGTGGTGTTTCAGGGTTTAGGGCAGTGCAGTGGTGTTCGGGCAGTGTAGGGGGTCGTGCAGGGGGTGGTGTTTCAGGGTTTAGGGCAGTGCAGTGGTGTTCGGGCAGTGTAGGGGGTCGTGCAGGGGGTGGTGTTTCAGGGTTTAGGGCAGTGCAGTTGTGTTTGGGCAGTGTAGGGGGTCGTGCAGGGGTGGTGTTTCAGGGTTTAGGGCAGTGCAGTGGTGTTCGGCCAGTGTAGGTGGTCTTGCTGGGGGTGGTGTTTCAGGGTTTAGTGCAGTGGTGTTCGGGCAGTGTAGGGGGTCTTGCTGGGGGTGGTGTTTCAGGGTTTAGGGCAGTGCAGTGGTGTTGAGGCAGTGTAGGGGGTCTTGCTGGGGCTGGTGTTTCAGGGTTTAGGGCAGTGCAGTGGTGTTCCGGCAGTGTAGGGGGTCGTGCAGGGGGTGGTGTTTCAGGGTTTAGGGCAGTGCAGTGGTGTTTGGGCAGTGTAGGGGGTCGTGCTGGGGTGGTGTTTCAGGGTTTAGGGCAGTGCAGTGGTGTTCGGGCAGTGTAGGGTGTCGTGCTGAGGGGTGGTGTTTCAGGGTTTAGGGCAGTGCAGTGGTGTTCGGGCAGTGTAGGGGGTCGTGCAGGGGGTGGTGTTTCAGGGTTTAGGGCAGTGCAGTGGTGTTCCGGCAGTGTAGGGGTCGTGCAGGGGGTTTTGTTTCAGGGTTTAGGGCAGTGCAGTGGTATTTGGGCAGTGTAGGGGGTCGTGCTGGGGGTGGTGTTTCAGGGTTTAGGGCAGTGCAGTGGTGTTCGGGCAGTGTAGGGTGTTGTGCTGAGGGGTGGTGTTTCAGGGTTTGGGGCAGTGCAGTGGTGTTCGGGCAGTGTAGCGGGTCGTGCAGGGGGTGGTGTTTCAGGGTTTAGTGCAGTGGTGTTCGGGCA
This sequence comes from Calotriton arnoldi, assembly GCA_963921515.1. NCBI lineage: Eukaryota > Metazoa > Chordata > Amphibia > Caudata > Salamandridae > Calotriton > Calotriton arnoldi. The sequence continues at coordinate 38,300 of CAWUFW010024751.1, read as the reverse complement.
GTGTAGGGGGTCTTGCTGGGGGTGGTGTTTCAGGGTTTAGGGCAGTGCAGTGGTGTTTGGGCAGTGTAGGGGGTCTTGCTGGGGCTGGTGTTTCAGGGTTTAGGGCAGTGCAGTGGTGTTCGGGCAGTGTAGGGGGTCGTGCTGGGGCTGGTGTTTGAGGGTTTAGGGCAGTGCAGTGGTGTTCGGGCAGTGTAGGGGGTCGTGCTGGGGCTGGTGTTTCAGGGTTTAGGGCAGTGCAGTGGTTTTTGGGCAGTGTAGGCGGTCGTGCTGGGTCTGGTGTTTCAGGGTTTAGGGCAGTGCAGTGGTGTTCGGGCAGTGTACGTGGTTGTGCTGGGGCTGGTGTTTCAGAGTTTAGGGCAGTGCAGTGGTGTTCGGGCAGTGTAGGGGGTCATGCTGGGGGTGGTGTTTCAGGGTTTAGGGCAGTGCAGTGGTTTTTGGGCAGTGTAGGGGGTCGTGCTGGGGCTGGTGTTTCAGGGTTTAGGGCAGTGCAGTGGTGTTCGGGCAATGTAGGGGGTCTTGATGGGGCTGGTGTTTCAGGGTTTTGCTCAGAGCAGTGGTGTTCGGGCAGTGTAGTGGGTCGTGCTGGGGGTGGTGTTTCAGGGTTTAGGGCAGTGCAGTGGTGTTCGGGCAGTGTAGGGGGTCTTGCTGGGGGTGGTGTTTCAGGGTTTAAGGCAGTGGTGTTCGGGCAGTGTAGGGGGTCTTGCTGGGGGTGATGTTTCAGGGTTTAGGGCAGTGCAGTGGTGTTCGGGCAGTGTAGGGGGTCTTGCTGGGGATAGTGTTTCAGGGTTTAGGGCAGTGCAGTGGTGTTCGTGCAGTGTAGGGGGTCGTGCTGGGGGTGGTGTTTCAGGGTTTAGGGCAGTGCAGTAGTGTTCGGGCAGTGTAGGGCGTCGTGCAGGGGGTGGTGTTTCAGGGTTTAGGGCAGTGCAGTGGTGTTCGGGCAGTGTAGGGGGTCCTGCTGGGGATGGTGTTTCAGGGTTTAGGGCAGTGCAGTGGTGTTCGGGCAGTGTAGGGGGTCGTGCTGGGGCTGGTGTTTCAGGGTTTAGGGCAGTGCAGTGGTGTTCGGGCAGTGTAGGGGGTCTTGCTGGGGGTGGTGTTTCAGGGTTTAGGGCAGTGGTGTTCGGGCAGTGTAGGGGGTCTTGCTGGGGGTGATGTTTCAGGGTTTAGGGCAGTGCAGTGGTGTTCGGGCATTGTAGGGGGTCTTGCTGGGGGTAGTGTTTCAGGGTTTAGGGCAGTGCAGTGGTGTTCGTGCAGTGTAGGGGGTCGTGCTGGGGATGGTGTTTCAGGGTTTAGGGCAGTGCAGTAGTGTTCGGGCAGTGTAGGGGGTCGTGCAGGGGTGGTGTTTCAGGGTTTAGGGCAGTGCAGTGGTGTTCGGGCAGTGTAGGGGGTCATGCTGGGGGTGGTGTTTCAGGGTTTAGGGCAGTGCAGTGGTATTCGGGCAGTGTAGGGGTCGTGCTGAGGCTGGTGTTTCACGGTTTAGGGCAGTGCAGTGGTGTTCGGGCAGTGTAGGGGGTCGTGCTGGGGCTGTTGTTTCAGGGTTTAGGGCAGTGCAGTGGTGTTCGGGCAGTGTAGGCGGTCGTGCTGGGGCTGGTGTTTCAGGGTTTAGGGCAGTGCAGTGGTGATCAGGCAGTGTAGGGGGTCGTGCTGGGGCTGGTGTTTCAGGGTTTAGGGCAGTGCAGTGGTGCTCGGGCAGTGTAGGGGGTCGTGCTGGGGGTGGTGTTTCCGTGTTTAGGGTAGTGCAGTGGTGTTCGGGCAGTGTAGGGGGTCGTGCTGGGGCTGGTGTTTCAAGGTTTAGGGCAGTGCAGTGGTGTTTGGGCAGTGTAGGGGTCGTGCTGGGGCTGGTGTTTCAGGGTTTTGGGCAGAGCAGTGGTATTCGGGTAGTGTAGGGGGTCGTGCTGGGGGTGGTGTTTCAGGGTTTAGGGCAGTGCAGTGGTGTTCGGGTAGTGTAGGGGGTCGTGCTGGGGGTGGTGTTTCAGGGTTTAGGGCAGTGGTGTTCGGGCAGTGTAGGGTGTCTTGCTGGGGGTGATGTTTCAGGGTTTAGGGCAGTGCAGTGGTGTTCGGGCAGTGTAGGGGTCTTGCTGGGGGTAGTGTTTCAGGGTTTAAGGCAGTGCAGTGGTGTTCGGGCAGTGTAGGGGGTCGTGCTGGGGGTGGTGTTTCAGGGTTTAGGGCAGTGCAGTGGTGTTTGGGCTGTGTAGGGGGTCGTGCAGGGGCTGGTGTTTCAGGGTTTAGGGCAGTGCAGTGGTGTTCGGGCAGTGTAGGGGGTCGTGCTGGGGGTAGTGTTTTAGGGTTTAGGGTAGTGCAGTGGTGCTTGTGTAGTGTGGGGGTCTTGCTGGGGGTAGTGTTTTAGTGTTTAGGGTAGTGCAGTGGTGTTTGTCTAGTGTAGGGGGTCATGTTTTAGTGTAGTGCAGTGGTGTTTGGGTAGTGTAGGGGGTCGTGCTGGGGGTAGTGTTTTGGGATTTAGGATAGTGCAGTGGTGTTTGGGTAGTGTAGGGGGTCGTGCTGGGGGTAGTGTTTTAGGGTTTAGGGTAGTGCAGTGGTGCTTGTGTAGTGTAGGGGGTCGTGCTGGGGGTAGTGTTTTAGGGTTTAGGGTAGTGCAGTGGTGTTTTTGTAGTGTAGGGGGTCATGTTTTAGGGTAGTGCAGTGGTGTTTGGGTAGTGTAGGGGGTCGTGCTGGGGGTAGTGTTTTAGGATTTAGGTTAGTGCAGTGATGTTTGGGTAGTGTAGGGGTCGTGCTGGGGGTAGTGTTTTAGGGTTTAGGGTAGTGCAGTGGTGCTTGTGTAGTGTAGGGGGTCATGCTGGGGGTAGTGTTTTAGGGTTTAGTGTAGTGCAGTGGTGTTTTTGTAGTGTAGGGGGGTCATGTTTTAAGATGCAATGCTCCAATACCTGACCAGTCTGCACTACATAAAACTGCAAAAAAAACTAAAAATAAAAAGTGTTTTGCACACTTTTGTCATTGGGCTATATGTGGGCTACATCTGGGTAATATTTGTGCTACATTTGGGCTATTTTTTCACTGGTGGCCATCTTGGAAGACTTCTTTGTTATGAAGTTTCCTAATTTCCTCATTTACTGCAGTCTCCTCAGTAGGAAATGCTTTCAGTTTTTTACTTTGATTCCATCAAGAAGGCATTCAGATGTGTCTCACATTTGCCATAAATTCAGAATGTTAGCACTCTAGTTGCTCATTAGATCACTGTAGTAAAGCTACTGCTCACCAGGGAGTTAACTGGAAGTCTGCTGCTGGTATTGAAAGTGATTGTTTCAGTCTGCATGTCAGAATTTTCTAATGAAATAGAAGAGGATTTGAGATCTCACTTAAAACATTCCCTAATTTTTCTTTCTGCAGCACTAACCATAATTTCTATTTTTTTTTTTTAAACTCATTTTGTTCCTTTTTAAATTAAATGTGTTAAGTGTTACCGGTTTATTTCAATCAAGATGGCTTCAGGTGTGCCATACTTTTGTCATAACTAAGGCTGTTAGCGCTCTAGTTGTTCTTTAGAACACTCTGGGAAGCTGCAGTAGAACACAAAGGCATCAACTGGCAGGCTGCTCCTGTTGAAATATAACAGGAAGATATTTGAGATCACACTTGAAACATGTCCTAATTTTTCTTTCTACAGCACTAACCATAATTTCTATGACAAAATGAACCCCATCATTTTGTTCCTTTTTAGATTAAATGTTTTAAGTGTTACCAGTTTATTCCAATCAAGATGGCTTCAGGTGTGCCATACTTTTGTCATAAGTAAGGCTGTTAGCGCTCTAGTTGTTCTTTAGAACACTCTGGGAAGCTGCAGTAGAACACAAAGGAATCAACTGACAGTCTCTGCCCTTGTTGGATGTACATGTTTTACTGAGAATGTCAGACTTCATTCTCACATGACTGAGAAATATAATGTGAATTTACAGAAAATATGCTCTCATTTTAGCTTCTGGAGCACCTTCCAAAACTCTATGGGACAAGCATGTGAAAATAGTTTTCTCTCAAACATGATTCATGATATCCCAGCAGAAGGTTTTTCACAGGGTAAAATCACCTTAGAACACACCACAATTCCTGAAATTAGTATGGTACCATCAACAAATGAATTCTAATGTAACTAAAGTCTGTTATCACCCTTTATAGTTCTTCTTTTGGTAACCCTCAAAATCTTTGATTCACTACAATGCATTTCAATGGGGTACTATCATTTATATCAAGATGGCTGCCGGCAATTCCAGGATGAAGTGCTGACAGCCAATCAGATCTCACAATGACATGTGTGGTTAGGCTCCGCCCAGATATATATGTGATTTTACTTTTGATTTTCTCAGGAACTACTGAACGGATTTACACCATTTAAGCAAAAGGCACGACACTGAACCAAGGGCTACCTCTTTGCCAAATTTGGTGTAATTCCGTGCAGCAGTTCGGGCTGTAGCTGCGACTAAAGGTTCCTATGGAAAAATGAATGGGGAAAACACGTTTTGGGACCCCCCTTTTTTCTCTGCCCCCGCTTGACGAATCACCCCGACATGATGACATCATCCACGTGATAATCTGATGCACCTCCTCACACCCTAATATAACCTTTGATACACCCACTCTAAATTACAGACTGCCATTCGCAAAACCATAGACACTCCAACACCAATAACTACATACCCACTCACTGATTCTTAGGTCTACACACACACATCCACTCACTCACCCGTACAGTCACTCATACTTATGGTCACTCAGTACAGGACTATCATATGCACTCTTACTCCTATATAGACACTCAAACACCGCCACTCATCCATAGAGGTACTCACACACCGTCAGTCATGCAAATAATTAAACACACTGCCATTTACTCACCTATACAGTTATACACACACCAGCTCACTTAATCATACAAATACTAGCACATTGTTACGCTCTTATACAATCACTGATACAAGCACACACTCATCCATACAGCCACTATCACAATCACTCACTCTCAGCTTATAGCTATTTATATACTCCAACACACATATATACTGCCTTTCACATATGTAGTTAGTCACACATGTACCACTGGGACATACATTCACTCACTAACACACTCTTACACACACTTACCCACCCATACAGTCTATCACAGATGCACTCTTGAAACCATCCACCCAGTGAATCACCCACTCACACATCTATGCACAGAGTCACACACACCCCTCCCACACAAACACTCAGACACCCATACAGATACTCAGACAACCATTCAATAACTCATATAGACACTCATGTAGCTATTCACAAACACATGCAGCCACTTACACAGCAACAGACAGACGGATACAGACATTCACCCAGTTTAGTCACTAACCCATGCATTCAGTAAGATACGTTAAATCACTCACTTATAGAGTCAGTCACGCACTTACTAAATCATCCATACAGACACTTATACACCCACTCATTCTTCAATACGTCTTTTCCTATATATATTAAAAATATTTAAACTTTACAGAAACACAGTCACTGCATGATGTCATCAGTGATGTCATTTGAGATGTCATCAGTGATGTCATCAGTGATGTCACTGACCATGTCATGAGTGATGTAATATGTGACGTCATCAGCAGTGCATTGTGGGGCGTGAGTTATAGTTAGCTGAACTAACTATAATGGGGGTATTTCACGGGTTTTGTACGAGTGAAATGTCCAACTAACTATAACTGTCCCTAAAACCTATGGTTTTTTCAGTGATATATATATATATATAAATATATATATATATATATATATATATATTATCTACTGGCGGTCGCCAGTAGATAGTTATAGTTAGGACCTATTTTCCATAGGAAATCCGCAACATTCTATTTGAAATAATCTTCGTGAAATGTTCAAACTTTATGGCCCGCTCCGGTCCGCTCCTACCCTGAAAGTTTCGGGGTGATTCGTCAAGCGGGGGCTGAGAAAAAAGGGGGGTCCCAAAACATGTTTTCCCCATTCATTTTCCCATAGGAAACTTTAGCCACGGCTACAGCCCGAACTGCTGAACGGAATTACACAAAATTTGGCAAAGAGGTAGTTCTTGGTTCAGAAAGAACCCTTTTTGTTAAATGGTGTAAATCCGTTCAGTAGTTGCGGAGAAAATTAAAAAAATAAGAGTCAAAAAATCAATTTCCCATAGGAAACTTTATGCAAGGCTACAGCCCGAACTGCTGAACGGAATTACACCAAATTTGGCAAAGAGGTAGTTCTTGGTTCAGAAAGAACCCTTTTGTTAAATGGTGTAAATCCGTTCAGTAGTTGCTGAGAAAATCAAAAGTAAAAACACATATATATCTGGGCGGAGCCTAACCTCACATGTCATCGTGAGATCTGATTGGCTGTCAGCACTTCATCCTGGAATTGCTGGCAGCCATCTTGGGACCAATATAAATGATAGTACCCCATTGAAATGCATTGTAGTGAATCGAAGATTTTGAGGGTTACCAAAAGGAGAACTATAAAGGGTGATAACAGACTTTAGTTACATTAGAATTCATTTGTTGATGGTACCATACTAATTTCAGGAATTGTGGTGTGTTCTAAGGTGATTTTACCCTGTGAAAAACCTTCTGCTGGGATATCATGAATCATGTTTGAGAGAAAACTATTTTCACATGCTTGTCCCATACAGTTTTGGAAGGTGCTCCAGAAGCTAAAATGAGAGCATATTTTCTGTAAATTCACATTATCTTTCTCAGTCATGTGAGAATGAAGTCTGACATTCTCAGTAAAACATGTACATCCAACAAGGGCAGAGACTGTCAGTTGATTCCTTTGTGTTCTACTGCAGCTTCCCAGAGTGTTCTAAAGAACAACTAGAGTGCTAACAGCCTTACTTATGACAAAAGTATGGCACACCTGAAGCCATCTTGATTGGAATAAACTGGTAACACTTAAAACATTTAATTTAAAAAGGAACAAAATGATGGAGTTCATTTTGTCATATAAATTATGGTTAGTGCTGTAGAAAGAAAAATTACGACATGTTTCAAGTGTGATCTCAAATATCTTCCTGTTATATTTCAACAGGAGCAGCCTGTCAGTTGATGCCTTTGTGTTCTACTGCAGCTTCCCAGAGTGTTCTAAAGAACAACTAGAGCGCTAACAGTCTTACTTATGACAAAAGTATGGCACACCTGAAGCCATCTTGATTGGAATAAACTGGTAACACTTAAAACATTTAATTTAAAAGGAACAACATGAGGGGGTTCATTTTGCCATGGAAATTAAGGTTAGTGCTGTAGAAAGAAAAATTAGGACATGTTTCAAGTGAGATCTCAAATATCTTCCTGTTATATTTCAACAGGAGCAGCCTGTCAGTTGATGCCTTTGTGTTCTACTGCAGCTTCCCAGAGTGTTCTAAAGAACAACTAGAGCGCTAACAGTCTTACTTATGACAAAAGTATGGCACACCTGAAGCCATCTTGATTGGAATAAACTGGTAACACTTAAAACATTTAATTTAAAAAGGAACAAATTGAGGGGGTTCATTTTGCCATAGAAATTATGGTTAGTGCTGCAAAAAGAAAATTTAGTGCATGTTTTAAGTGAGATCTCAAATCCTCTTCTATTTCATTAGAAAATTCTGACATGCAGACTGAAACAATCACTTTCAATACCAGCAGTAGACTTCCAGTTAACTCCTTGGTGAGCAGTAGCTTTACTACAGTGATCTAATGAACAACTAGAGTGCTAACATTCTGAATTTATGGCAAATGTGTGACACATCTGAATGCCTTCTTGATGGAATCCAAGTAAAAAACTGAAAGCATTTCCTACTGAGGAGACTGCAGTAAATGAGGAAATTAGGAAACTTCATAACAAAGAAGTCTTCCAAGATGGCCACCAGTGAAAAAAGAGCCCAAATGTAGCACAAATATTACCCAGATGTAGCCCACATATAGCCCAATGACAAAAGTGTGCAAAACACTTTTTATTTTTAGTTTTTTTGCTGTTTTATGTAGTGCAGACTGGTCAGGTATTGGAGCGTTGCATCTTAAAACATGACCCCCCTACACTACAAAAACACCACTGCACTACCCTAAACCCTAAAACACTACCCCCAGCATGACCCCCTACACTATACAAACACCACTGCACTACCCTAAACCATAAAACACTACCCCAACACCACTGCACTAACCTAAATCCTAAAACACTACCCCCAGCACGACCCCCAACACTACCCAAACACCACTGTACTACCCTAAAACATGACCCCCTACACTACACAAACACCACTGCACTACCCTAAACCCTAAAACACTACCCCTAGCATGACCCCCTACACTACACAAGCACCACTGCACTACCCTAAACCCTAAAACACTGCCCCAGCACGACCCCCTACACTACCCAAACACTACTGCACTAACCTAAATCCTAAAACACTACCCCAGCACGACCCCCTACACTACCCAAACACCACTGCACTACCCTAAAACATGACCCCTACACTACACAAACACCACTGCACTACCCTAAACCTAAAACACTACCCCCAGCACGACCCCCTACACTACACAAGCACCACTGCACTACCCTAAACCTTAAAACACTACCCAAGCACGACCCCATACACTGCCCGAACACCACTGCACTGCCTTAAACCCTGAAACACCAGCCCCTGCACGACCCCTACACTGCCCGAACACCACTGCACTGCCCTAAACCCTGAAACACCAACCCTAGCACGACCCCCTACACTGCCCGAACACCACTGCACTGCCCTAAACCCTGAAACACCACCCCTTCAAAACCCCCTACACTGCCCGAACACCACTGCACTGCCCTAAACCCTGAAACACCACCCCCAGCACGCCCCCTACACTGCCCGAACACCACTGCACTGCCCTAAACTCTGAAACACTACCCCAAGCAAGACCTCCTACACTGCCCGAACACCACTGCACTGCCCTATACCCTGAAACACCACCCCCTGCACGACCCCCTACACTGCCCGAACACCACTGCACTGCCCTAAACCCTGAAACACTACCCCCAGCAAGACCCCCTACACTGCCCGAACACCACTGCATTGCCCTAAACCCTGAAACCTCACCCCCAGCAAGACCCCCTACACTGCCCGAACACCACTGCCCTAAACCCTGAAACACCACCCCCAGCAAGACCCCCTACACTGCCTGAACATCACTGCACTGCCCTAAACCCTGAAACACCAGCCCCAGCATGACCCCTACACAGCCCGAACACCACTGCACTGCCCTAAACCCAGAAACACCACGCCCTGCACAACCCCTACACTGCCCGAACACCACTGCACTGCCCTAAACCCTGAAACACCACCCCCAGCACGACCCCTACACTGCCCGAACACCACTGCACTGCCCTAAACCCTGAAACACCACCCCCAGCACGACCCTCTACACTGCCCGAACACCACTGCACTGCCCTAAACCCTGAAACACCACCCCCTGCACGACCCCCTACACAGCCCGAACACCACTGCACTGCCCTATACCCTGAAACACCACCCCCTGCTCAACCCCCTACACTGCCCGAACACCACTGCACTGCCCTAAACCCTGAAACACTACCCCCAGCAAGACCCCCTACACTGCCCGAACACCACTGCATTGCCCTAAACCCTGAAACCTCACCCCCAGCAAGACCCTCTACACTGCCCGAACATCACTGCCCTAAACCCTGAAACACCACCCCCAGCAAGACCCCCTACACTGCCCGAACACCACTGCACTGCCCTAAACCCTGAAACACCAGCCCCAGCATGACCCCTACACTGCCCGAACACCACTGCACTGCCCTAAACCCTGAAACTCCACGCCCTGCACAACCCCCTACAATGCCCGAACACCACTGCACTGCCCTAAACCCTGAAACACCACCCCCAGCACGACCCCCTACACTGCCCGAACACCACTGCACTGCCCTAAACCCTGAAACACAACCCCCTGCACGATCCCCTACACTGCCCGAACACTACTGCACTGCCCTAAACCCTGAAACACCACCCCCAGCACGACCCCTACACTGCACGAACACCACTGCACTGCCCTAAACCCCGAAACACTACCCCCAGCAAGACCCCCTACACTTCCCGAACACCACTGCACTGCCCTAAACCCTGAAACATCACCCCCAGCAAGACCCCCTACGCTGCCCGAACACCACTGCCCTAAACCCTGAAACACCACCCCCAGCAAGACCCCCTACACTGCCCGAACACCACTGCACTGCCCTAAACCCTGAAACACCACCACCAGCATGACCCCCTACACTGCCCGAACACCACTGCACTGCCCTAAACCCTGAAACACCACCCCCAGCACGACCCCCTACATTGCCCGAACACCACTGCACTGCCCTAAACCATGAAACACCAGCCCCAGCACGACCCCCTACACTGCCCGAACACCACTGCACTGCCCTAAACCCTGAAACACCACCCCCAGCAAGACCACGTACACTGCCCAAACACCACTGCACTGCCCTAAACCCTGAAACACCAGCCCCAGCACGACCGCCTACACTGCCCGAAAACCAATGCACTGCCATAAACCCTGAAACACCAGCCCCAGCACGACCCCTACACTGCCCGAACACCACTGCACTACCTAAACCCTGAAACACCAGCCCCAGCACGACCCCCTACACTGCCCGAATACCACTGCACTGCCCTAAACCCTGAAACACCAGCCCCAGCAAGACCCCTACACTGCCCGAACCCCACTGCACTGCCCTAAACCCTGAAACACCACCCCCAGCAAGACCCCCTACACTGCCCGAACACCACAGCACTAAAGCCTGAAACACCACCCCCAGCAAGACCACCTACACTGGCCGAACACCACTGCACTGCCCTAAACCCTGAAAAACCACCCCTGCACGACCTCCTACACTGCCCAAACACCACTGCACTGCCCTAAACCCTGAAACACCACCCCTGCACGACCCCCTACACTGCCCGAACACCACTGCACTGCCCTAAACCCTGAAACACCACCCCTCAGCATGACACCCTACACTGCCCGAACACCACTGCACTGCCCTAAACCCTGAAACACCACCCCAGCACGATCCCCTACACTGCCCGAACACCACTGCACTGCCCTAAACCCTGAAACACCACCCCCTGCACGATCCCCTACACTGCCCGAACACTACTGCACTGCCCTAAACCCTGAAACATCACCCCCAGCAAGACCCCCTACACTGCCCGAACACCACTGCCCTAAACCCTGAAACACCACCCCCAGCAAGACCCCCTACACTGCCCAAACACCACTGCACTGCCCTAAACCCTGAAACACCACCCCCAGCATGACCCCCGACACTGCCCGAACACCACTGCACTGCCCTAAACCCTGAAACACCACCCCCAGCACGACCCCCTACATTGCCCGAACACCACTGCACTGCCCTAAACCATGAAACACCAGCCCCAGCACGACCCCCTACACTGCCCCAACGCCACTGCACTGCCCTAAACCCTGAAACACCACCCCCAGCACGACCCCCTACACTGCCCGAACCCCACTGCACTGCCCTAAACCCTGAAACACCAGCCCCAGCACGACCCCGTACACTGCCCGAACACCACTGCACTGCCCTAAACCCTGAAACAACAGCCCCAGCACGACCGCCTACACTTCCCGAACACCACTGCACTGCCCTAAACCCTGAAACACCAGCCCCAGCACGACCCCCTACACTGCCCGAACACCACTGCACTACCCTAAACCCTCAAACACCAGCCCCAACACGACCCCCTACACTGCCCGAATACCACTGCACTGCCCTAAACCCTCAAACACCAGCCCCAGCAAGACCCCCTACACTGCCCGAACCCCACTGCACTGCCCTAAACCCTGAAACACCACCCCCAGCAAGACCCCCTACACTGCTCGAGACACCACAGCACTAAAGCCTGAAACACCACCCCCAGCAAGACCACCTACACTGGCCGAACACCACTGCACTGCCCTAAACCCTGAAACACCACCCCTGCACGACCCCTACACTGCCCAAACACCACTGCACTGCCCTAAACCCTGAAACACCACCCCCTGCACGACCCCCTACACTGCTCGAAGACCACTGCACTGCCCTAAACCCTGAAACACCACCCCTCAGCATGACACCCTACACTGCCCGAACACCACTGCACTGCCCTAAACCCTGAAACACCACCCCCAGCATGACCCCTACACTGCCCGAACACCACTGCACTGCCCTAAACCCTGAAACACCACCCCCTGCATGACCTCCTACACTGCCGAAACACCACTGCACTGCCCTAAACCCTGAAACACCACCCCCAGCACGACCCCCTACACTGCCCGAACACCACGGCACTACTCTAAACCCTGAAACATCAACCCCAGCAAAACCCCCTACACTGCCTGAACACCACTCTGCCCTAAATCCTGAAACACCACCCCCTGCACTGCACGAACACCACTGCACTGCCCTAAACCCTGAAACACCATCTCCAGCAAAACCCCCTACACTGCCTGAACACCATTGCTCTGCCCTAAATCCTGAAACACTAGCCCCAGCACGACCCCCTACACTGCCCGAACACCACTGCACTGCCCTAAACCCTGAAACACCACCCCCAGGACGACCCCCTACACTGCCCGAACACCACTGCACTGTCCTAAACCCTGAAACACCAGCCCCAGCAAGACCCCCTACACTGCCCGAACACCACTGCACTGCCCTAGACTCTGAAACACCAGCCCCAGCAAGACCCCCTACACTGCCCGAACACCACTGCACTGCCCTAAACCCTGAAACACCAGCCCCAGCATGACCCCTACACTGCCCGAACACCACTGCACTGCCCTAAACCCTGAAACACCAGCCCCAGCACGACCACCTACACTGCCCGAACACCACTGCACTGCCCTAAACCCTGAAACACCACCCCAGCACGACCCCTTTACTGCTCGAACACCACTGCACTGCCCCAAACCCTGAAACACCACCCCCAGCACGACCCCCTACACTGCCCGAACACCACTGCCCTAAACCCTGAAACATCACCCCCTGCACGACCCCTACACTGCCCGAACACCACTGCACTGCCCTAAACCCTGAAACACCACCCCCTACACTGCCCGAACACCACTGCACTGCCCTAAACCCTGAAACACCACCCCCAGCACGACGCCCTACACTGCCCGAACACCACTGCACTGCCCTAAACCCTAAAACACCACTCCAGCATTACCCCCTACTCTGCCCAAACACCACTGCACTACCCTAAACCCTAAAATACTACCCCAGCACAACCCCCTACACTACCCGAACACGACTGCACTGCCCTAAACCCTCAAACACTCCCCCAGCATGACCCCCTACACTACCCGAACACCACTGCACTGCCCTAAACCCTAAAACACTCCCCCAGCACGATCCCCTACACTACCCGAACACCACTGCACTGCCCTAAACCCTAAAACACTCCCCCAGCACGACCCCTACACTACCCAAACACCACTGCACTGCCCTAAACCCTAAAACACTACCCCCGCATGACCCCCTACACTACCCAAACACCAATGCACTACCCTAATCCCTAAAACACTACCCCCGCATGACCCCCTACACTACCCTAAACCCTAAAACACTACCCCCCGCACGACTCCCTACACTACCCAAAGACCACTGCACTACCCTAAACCCTAAAACACGACCTCCTACACTACACAAACACCACTGCACTACCCTAAACCCTAAAACACTACCCCTACACTACACAAACACCACTGCACTACCCTAAACCCTAAAAAACTACCCCCAGCACGAACCACTACACTACCCAAACACCACTGCACTACCCTAAACCCTAAAAAACTACCCCCTTCACAACCCCCTACACTGCCCGAACACCACTGCACTGCCCTAAACCCTGAAACACCACCCCCAGCACGCCCCCTACACTGCCCGAACACCACTGCACTGCCCTAAACCCTGAAACATCACCCCCAGCAAGACCCCTACACTGCCCAAACACCACTGCCCTAAACCCTGAAACATCACCCCCAGCAAGACCCCTACACTGCCCAAACACCACTGCCCTAAACCCTGAAACACCACCCCCAGCACGACCCCCTACACTGCCCGAACACCACTGCACTGCCCTAAACCCTGAAACACCACCCCCAGCACGACCCTCTACACTGCCCGAACACCACTGCACTGCCCTAAACCCTGAAACACCACTCCCTGCACGACCCCCTACACTGCCCGAACACCACTGCACTGCCCTATACCCTGAAACACCACCCCCTGCACGACCCCCTACACTGCCCGAACACCACTGCACTGCCCTAAACCCTGAAACACTACCCCCAGCAAGACCCCCTACACTGCCCGAACACCACTGCATTGCCCTAAACCCTGAAACCTCACCCCCAGCAAGACCCCCTACACTGCCCGAACACCACTGCCCTAAACCCTGAAACACCACCCCCAGCAAGACCCCCTACACTGCCCGAACACCACTGCACTGCCCTAAACCCTGAAACACCAGCCCCAGCATGACCCCTACACTGCCCAAACACCACTGCACTGCCCTAAACCCTGAAACACCACGCCCTGCACGACCCCCTACACTGCCCGAACACCACTGCACTGCCCTAAACCCTGAAACACCACCCCCAGCACAACCCCTACACTGCCCGAACACCACTGCATGCCCTAAACCCTGAAACACAACCCCTGCACGATCCCCTACACTGCCCAAACACTACTGCACTGCCCTAAACCCTGAAACACCACCCCAGCACGACCCCCTACACTGCACGAACACCACTGCACTGCCCTAAACCCCGAAACACTACCCCCAGAAAGACCCCCTACACTGCCCGAACACCACTGCACTGCCCTAAACCCTGAAACATCACCCCCAGCAAGACCCCCTACGCTGCCCGAACACCACTGCCCTAAACCCTGAAACACCACCCCCAGCAAGACCCCCTACACTGCCTGAACACCACTGCACTGCCCTAAACCCTGAAACACCACCCCCAGCATGACCCCCTACACTGCTCGAACACCACTGCACTGCCCTAAACCCTGAAACACCACCCCCAGCACGACCCCCTACATTGCCCGAACACCACTGCACTGCCCTAAACCATGAAACACCAGCCCCAGCACGACCCCCTACACTGCCCGAACACCACTGCACTGCCCTAAACCCTGAAACACCACCCCCAGCAAGACCCCGTACACTGCCCGAACACCACTGCACTGCCCTAAACCCTGAAACACCAGCCCCAGCACGACCGCCTACACTGCCCAAAAACCAATGCACTGCCATAAACCCTGAAACACCTGCCCCAGCACGACCCCCTACACTGCCCGAACACCACTGCACTACCCTAAACCCTGAAACACCAGCCCCAGCACGACCCCCTACACTGCCCGAATACCACTGCACTGCCCTAAACCCTGAAACACCAGGCCCAGCAAGACCCCTACACTGCCCGAACCCCACTGCACTGCCCTAAACCCTGAAACACCACCCCCAGCAAGACCCCCTACACTGCCCGAACACCACAGCACTAAAGCCTGAAACACCACCCCCAGCAAGACCACCTACACTGGCCGAACACCACTGCACTGCCCTAAACCCTGAAAAACCACCCCCTGCACGACCTCCTACACTGCCCAAACACCACTGCACTGCCCTAAACCCTGAAACACCACCCCCTGCACGACCCCCTACACTGCCCGAACACCACTGCACTGCCCTAAACCCTGAAACACCACCCCTCAGCATGACACCCTACACTGCCCGAACACCACTGCACTGCCCTAAACCCTGAAACACCACCCCCAGCACGATCCCCTACACTGCCCGAACACCACTGCACTGCCCTAAACCCTGAAACACCACCCCCTGCACGATCCCCTACACTGCCCGAACACTACTGCACTGCCCTAAACCCTGAAACACCACCCCCAGCACGACCCCCTACACTGCACGAACACCACTGCACTGCCCTAAACCCCGAAACACTACCCCCAGCAAGACCCCCTACACTGCCCGAACACCACTGCACTGCCCTAAACCCTGAAACATCACCCCCAGCAAGACCCCCTACACTGCCCGAACACCACTGCCCTAAACCCTGAAACACCACCCCCAGCAAGACCCCCTACACTGCCCAAACACCACTGCACTGCCCTAAACCCTGAAACACCACCCCCAGCATGACCCCCGACACTGCCCGAACACCACTGCACTGCCCTAAACCATGAAACACCAGCCCCAGCACGACCCCCTACACTGCCCGAACGCCACTGCACTGCCCTAAACCCTGAAACACCACCCCCAGCACGACCCCCTACACTGCCTGAACACCACTGCACTGCCCTAAACCCTGAAACACCAGCCCCAGCATGACCCCGTACACTGCCCGAACACCACTGCACTGCCCTAAACCCTGAAACACCAGCCCCAGCACGACCGCCTACAATGCCCGAAAACCACTGCACTGCCCTAAACCCTGAAACACCAGCCCCAGCACGACCCCCTACACTGCCCGAACACCACTGCACTACCCTAAACCCTCAAACACCAGCCCCAGCACGACCCCCTACACTGCCCGAATACCACTGCACTGCCCTAAACCCTGAAACACCAGCCCCAGCAAGACCCCCTACACTGCCCGAACCCCACTGCACTGCCCTAAACCCTGAAACACCACCCCCAGCAAGACCCCCTACACTGCTCGAACACCACAGCACTAAAGCCTGAAACACCACCCCCAGCAAGACCACCTACACTGGCCGAACACCACTGCACTGCCCTAAACCCTGAAACACCACCCCCTGCACGACCCCCTACACTGCCCAAACACCACTGCACTGCCCTAAACCCTGAAACACCACCCCCTGCACGACCCCCTACACTGCCCGAAGACCACTGCACTGCCCTAAACCCTGAAACACCACCCCTCAGCATGACACCCTACACTGCCCGAACACCACTGCACTGCCCTAAACCCTGAAACACCACCCCCAGCATGACCCCCTACACTGCCTGAACACCACTGCACTGCCCTAAACCCTGAAACACCACCCCCTGCATGACCTCCTACACTGCCGGAACACCACTGCACTGCCCTAAACCCTGAAACACCACCCCCAGCACGACCCCCTACACTGCCCGAACACCACGGCACTGCCCTAAACCCTGAAACATCAACCCCAGCAAGACCCCCTACACTGCCTGAACACCACTGCCCTAAATCCTGAAACACCACCCCCTACACTGCACGAACACCACTGCACTGCCCTAAACCCTGAAACACCACCTCCAGCAAAACCCCCTACACTGCCTGAACACCATTGCTCTGCCCTAAATCCTGAAACACTAGCCCCAGCACGACCCCCTACACTGCCCGAACACCACTGCACTGCCCTAAACCCTGAAACACCACCCCCAGGACGACCCCCTACACTGCCCGAACACCACTGCACTGTCCTAAACCCTGAAACACCAGCCCCAGAAAGACCCCCTACACTGCCCGAACACCACTGCACTGCCCTAGACTCTGAAACACCAGCCCCAGCAAGACCCCCTACACTGCCCGAACACCTCTGCACTGCCCTAAACCCTGAAACACCAGCCCCAGCATGACCCCCTACACTGCCCGAACACCACTGCACTGCCCTAAACCCTGAAACACCAGCCCCAGCACGACCACCTACACTGCCCGAACACCACTGCACTGCCCTAAACCCTGAAACACCACCCCCAGCACGACCCCCTTTACTGCTCGAACACCACTGCACTGCCCCAAACCCTGAAACACCACCCCCAGCACGACCCCCTACACTGCCCGAACACCACTGCCCTAAACCCTGAAACATCACCCCCTGCACGACCCCCTACACTGCCCGAACACCACTGCACTGCCCTAAACCCTGAAACACCACCCCCTACACTGCCCGAATACCACTGCACTGCCCTAAACCCTGAAACACCACCCCCAGCACGACGCCCTACACTGCCCGAACACCACTGCACTGCCCTAAACCCTAAAACACCACTCCAGCATTACCCCCTACTCTGCCCAAACACCACTGCACTACCCTAAACCCTAAAATACTACCCCCAGCACAACCCCCTACACTACCCGAACACGACTGCACTGCCCTAAACCCTCAAACACTCCCCCCAGCATGACCCCCTACACTACCCGAACACCACTGCACTGCCCTAAACCCTAAAACACTTCCCCCAGCACGATCCCCTACACTACCCGAACACCACTGCACTGCCCTAAACCCTAAAACACTCCCCCAGCACGACCCCCTACACTACCCAAACACCACTGCACTGCCCTAAACCCTAAAACACTACCCCCGCATGACCCCCTACACTACCCAAACACCAATGCACTACCCTAATCCCTAAAACACTACCCCCCGCATGACCCCCTACACTACCCTAAACCCTAAAACACTACCCCCCGCACGACTCCCTACACTACCCAAAGACCACTGCACTACCCTAAACCCTAAAACACGACCTCCTACACTACACAAACACCACTGCACTACCCTAAACCCTAAAACACTACCCCCTACACTACACAAACACCACTGCACTACCCTAAACCCTAAAAACTACCCCCAGCACGAACCACTACACTACCCAAACACCACTGCACTACCCTAAACCCTAAAAAACTACCCCCAGCAGTACCCTTACACTACCCAAACACCACTGCACTACCCTAAACCCTAAAACACTACCCCCAGCAGTACCCCCTACACTACCCAAACACCACTGCACTACCCTAAATCACTACCCCCAGCACGACCCCCTACACTACCCAAACACCACTGCACTACCCTAAACCCTAAAACACTACCCCCAGCACGACCCCCTACACTACCCAAACACCACTGCACTACCCTAAACCCTAAAACACTCCCCCCAGCACGACTCCATACACTACCCAAACACCACTGCACTACCCTAAACCCTAAATCTACCCCCAGCATGACCCCCTACACTACACAAACACCACTGCACTACCCTAAACCCTAAAACACTACCCCCAGCACGACCCTCTTCACTACCTAAACACAACTGCACAATTTGTTACAGGCGTTGCAACGCAGGCCTGTGGTGCTTACTGGAAGTACCTAGTGGGCTAGTTGGGCCCCTCAGGATTCAAGGTGACCTAATCCCCCAACTTAAAACGCACCACGGGGCGCGTTTGCACAGTGGTGAAGGGAGGGGGCGGGGCCTCAGGTGACATGTGCCCAAACACGCCCTGTGGTGCGTTTTAAGTTGGGGAATTAATTCCCTTTGAATCCTGAGGGACCCTGGGGGCCAACTAGCCCACCAGGTACCTTCAGTAAGCACAACAGAGTTGCGTTGCAGAGAGGTGAAAAAAGGTGCATGGCCTCGGAATGCCTCTCTGCAACTCAGCTCTGTGGTCCTAACTGTAGGTACCTGGGGGGCTAGTTGGGCCCCAGGGACCCTCAGAATTCAAGGGGACTTAATCCCGCAACTTAAAACGCACCACGGGGTTCGTTTGCACACATGTCACCTCAGGCCCCCCTCCCTTCACCACTGTGCAAACGCGCCCTGTAGCGCGTTTTAAGAGGTAGTTTTAATCCCCCTGCCCTATTATGTACTAGGGACTTGCAGAGGAGGTCATGCTAATCACAGGGGTACCCCAACTCACAGTGTTCCCTAGTGTATGTAGGTGTTTTCACTGTATTCTAAGTGTCTTTTAGCATAGCACTGGCTCTGGTTAGTCAGAGTCAGTTACCACCAGTACCCGTCTGAAAAAGTTGTGGGCACAGGATGATTTTGCAACAAGGCCTCTTTCTGCTCCTCTGTTGGTTCTTTCTGCACATCTTTTGCTTCTTTCTGTGCGTTTTTCTTCTTTCTTCACATGTCCTACGTCTGTAGGCATAGTTAGAAACTAGCATTTAAAAAAACCTTTGAAATTCACTTAAAAATCATAGGTTTCAGGCACGTTATAGTTAGAAATTAACATTTAAAAAACCTTTGAAATTCACTGAAAAAACCATAGGTTTCAGACACGTTATAGTTAGAAATTAGCATTTAAAAAACCTTTGAAATTCACTGAAAAAACCATAGGTTTTAGGGACAGTTATAGTTAGTTGGACATTTCACTCGTACAAAACTATAGAAATTCCCCCGTTATAGTTAGTTCAGCTAACTATAACTCGCGCCCCGCAATGCACTGCTGATGACGTCACATATTACATCACTCATGACATGGTCAGTGACATCACTGATGACATCACTGATGACATCTCAAATGACATCACTGATGACATCATCCATGTGATAATTTCATGCATCTTCTCACACCTTAATATAACTTTTGATACACCCACTCTAAATTACAGACTGCCATTCTCAAAACCATAGACACTCCAACACCAAAAACTACATACCCACTCACTGATTCTTAGGTCTACACACACATCCACTCACTCACCCGTACAGTCACTCATACTTAGTCACTCAGTACAGGACTATCATATGCACTCATACACCTATATAAACACTCACACACCGCCACTCATCCATAGAGGTACTCACACACCTAGTCAGTCATGCAAAAAACTTAATCACACACCCATTTACTCACCGATACAGTTATACACACACCAGCTCACTTACTCATACAAATACTAGCACATTCTTACGCTCTTATACAATCACTGATACAAGTACACACTCATCCATACAGCCACTCTCACAATCACACACTCTCACTTATAGCCATTTATATACTCCAACACACATATATACTGCCTTTCACATATGTAGTTACTCACACATGTACCACTGAGATATACATTCAATCACTAACACACCCATACACACACTCACCCACCCATACAGTCCATCACAGATGCACTCTTGAAACCATGCACCCAGTGAATCACCAACTCACACATCTATGCACAGAGTCACACACACCCTACCCACACAAACACTCAGGCACCCATACAGATACTCAGACAATCAATCAATAACCCATGTAGACACTCATGTAGCTATTCAGAAAGCCATGCAGCCGCTTACAAACCAACAGACAGACGGATACAGACATTCACACAGTTTAGTCACTAACCCATGCATTCAGTAAGATACATTTAATCACTCACTTGTAGAGTCAGTCACTCACATACTAAATCATCCATTCAGACACTTATACACCCACACCTTCTTCAATACGCCTTTCCGTATATATATTAAACATATTTAAACTTTACAGAAACACACAGTCACTGGATGATGTCATCAGTGATGTCATTTGAGATGTCATCAGTGATGTCATCAGTGATGTCACTGACCATGTCATGAGTGATGTAATATGTGACGTCATCAGCAGTGCATTGCGAGGCGCGAGTTATAGTTAGCTGAACTAACTATAACGGGGGAATTTCTATGGTTTTGTACGAGTGAAATGTCCAACTAACTATAACTGTCCCTAAAACCTATGGTTTTTTCAGTGAATATATATATATATAAAGATTTGGTGAAAATGATAAAAATGAATACTGCAAAACATCAAATACACATGTACATATGCAAGCTTTGCCCACCCCATTGCAATGTTTGTCCAAGGTGAGGGTGAGGAAGGTGGCAAAAAGTATGTCTTTCTTCTTTGCCTCTGATTGTGCTTTTGAACCTGACCCCGGCGGGCCAGCAGCTGGCCAGGGACCCTGACCTAAGGAAGAGGCGTGCAACACTCCAGATCTAGGGGACCCCCAGGCAGATGATCACTGATGCCCTGGCTGTGCCTAGAGCTGGGCACACACATGCGCACACTGCAGGCTTGGGGACGCTGCCTGGGAGCCCTGCAGAGGTTTCCTAACTTTGTTATTGGGGTCAACATGTAGGGGATCCTGGGGTGCCCTGGTCCAAAGCAGAGGCGAGGAGAGAATGGGGAATATCTGTAAAGGCAAAAGTTATTTGAAAGTTGACAGAAGGCAGGGGGACAATGAGAGCGTAAGAGGGTGGGTGGAGAGAAAAACAGATATAGACAGATCGATTAAAAAGAGGTGGGCAAAAGAAAGAAATTAAGAGAGAGGGAGAGAGAGTGCTCATACAGCCATTTAGAACACAGATGCAGAGCAAGAAGAGAGAGGGAGAAACAATGAGAGAAATTAAACATAGAGACACAGAAAGAAAAGAGAGAGGGAGGGAGAGAGACAGAGTGACACAGAGAGGGAGACTAAGATGACATGGAGTGACCAAGACAGTACATTGAGCAGTCTGGGGGAATGAGGCAGTGTCCGATGTAGTAAGAGTGAGACCCAAATATAGAGACAGCAAACAGGAATGAGAGACAAATCAGAATGAGACACAGTAGCTATGGATAGAGAGCCTGAAAATAGTATTTTAAAAAAACATTCATCCTTAAAACATGACTTTTCTCAAACATATTGAAAAAATGTTCACAGTTGAGAAACTGGAATCATATTTAACTGACAACTATCACAGCTCTCAAGGTTTCAGATTTCTATGTGGGATATTTTCATAATTTCAGTGAACTTATGAGTGACATTTCAACGATTATGAGCGACACTTTCTCGCGAGCAAAATCAAGCATTGAAGACATGGGAAACATATAAATATCAGAAATGACACCCATTTGAGCAACAAGAAAATAAAATAACATCTTAAAACTGCTGCAAAGCACCAGAAATGGAAGGGCACTAACCGAGACAGTCTGCGTGACTGCAGTTCTTAGTAACAGAGGGAAGGCAGGCAATGCAGCTGGTCTGAAGATGATCTAATTGATCTGATCTTTCATGACTACGAACTAGCTTAAAGAGCAATGTTTATAGCATAGCTTAGAAAGTGCAACTAGGAGATTATACCGTCACTCAGCCTCACAGCAGGCTGAGTCACGTCAATGTGCTTTAAAGGCTGCTCCACTCACCTGGGAGGGACACCGGGCACTGCAGCCCAACCCCTGCTCTCACAACACACGTGCAGGGCAAAAGAAGGGTTCAGTGCTTGCAGGCCCCATTCCGGGTGGTGGTGAAATGCTCTGGGAGGGAGGACCACTGAGGCTATGGTTGCCACCTGGCCGGTTTTGTACTGGCATCACCAGTATTTTGCTGTCCCGTTCGGTACAAAAATAAGCAAAATCACAGATAGCCGGTATTTTTATCCATTATGTGTACATACTTCAAACAGCAAATATAAATAGAAAGCACTTTTAAATGTGTTGCAGAGCTATGTTAACACTTCCTGGTTAATAATTAAAGGAAACAAAGGCAAAAAAGTGAGTTACAAATAAATCTATAAAATTTTGTTTATAATCCTATCTAGTATCATACCCGGGCCTTTCAGACTACTCAAGCCTACGCAGTGGGGGAGACAGGCACACTATTCACTTTATACGACAATAATAATTGTGGGCTGTTTTTTGTTTTGGATTACATTGCATCAGCCGCTCATATAACATTATTTTTCCTACTTCTATTCATGAGGACTGTTTTGTTGGTGTCGTTTCTTTTACCTTTCACACCTTCCACTCCACGGTGTGGTTCTGTTGCCAGCTAAAATGCTGTTGTTTTTTTGTGTTCTATTCTTATTGGATGCAAGTGACAGACTTAATGGTGCACATGCACGTTTGTTCCACTGTGGCTGGGCACGTGGGATGCTACCTCAGGACGCGAGAGCCTGTGTCTGAATGCTTCCAGTTTTATCTTTCACTTTCCTTGAGCACACAAAACAGCATCGCTTACCGCCAGTTTTGTTGAAATTTTTCACAGAATTTTCAGTCAGAATCTCCCTTTCTCATAAAATGTACATCTGTATCAAAGAGTAAGATTTTATAGAAAATTGTGTTTAATTGGTTTGACTACTGTTGGTGCAGACTGGTCCTCTTTTACAAGCACATTTCCCATTACAATCCACACTCCTTGAAAGGCTGCAGCATTGCACCCAGATCATCACAGGGCAGAGCTTGCTCCTTGTGCTGGAAGAGGGCATCAGCTAGCAAAGCAAGGAACTCCCTCCAAAATGAAATTCCACTTCACCGCACACACTTTGTGCAGTGTTTTGTCACTCAGGGGCACACCAAGTAAGATGCCTGAGGGAGGGGGAAACTGGATGATTCCCCTTGGGTGTGAGGTGTGTTGGTGCATTCTGACACACAGGTCAGAAAGTTAATAAAAGCCTGGGGAGAACCAGGTGTGGCAAGTTGTAAGACCACCAGTGGTACATGTGTGTGTGTCTCATTTATTGGGTCTCTGCTGCGGCACCAGCTCACTACACTGGTGACGAGGCGGCCAAACTTACCCCATGTGTGTCGCAGCATCAAACACACTGCCACCGCCACATCCCTGATGCTGAAGTGCACCCCTCAGCCATGCGTGGTAGCCCATACTGCATCTAGCAGCCTGCTCCCATCAACTGGAATGTCCTTCGACTGACGGCCTCTGCCCGCTCTTGGCGTCTCCGTGTGGGGTCCCGCCCTGGTGCCTTCTTCCCATCCTACCCTCTGACTACTCCGTGGCTGCTCCTTGTGCTATGGAGCGTGTGGTGAATCCTTCTCGGCCCTGCCTTCACTCCTGCCACGAGGTCTGTGCCCCAGCGTACTCCGATGCAGCCCATGCTCATGCTGCGTAACGTCATATCTGCCCGAAGAAACACCACGATGGCCTAGTGAGAGCGCAGCCCCTATAGCAGCCCCGGCCCTGTTCTTCTGCAAGCTCCTTCACCCGCTGAGGTGCTCCTGCAACCTGTGAAGTGCCCAGCCATAGGACACTCACATTTTGTGTTTTTGTCTCCCCTCTGGGCCTGCTGCACTCTGGAGAAAGTGCCTTCATCTGCTACTGTACTGTGCTCAGCAACAAGGGGCAGAACCTTTGTGCCTTGCTCCCCTCTGGGCCTGCTGCTAACTGGTGTAGTAGGTGTCACCATCTACTGCTGTGCCTCTGCCTTTAATGCCTTTAAGCACCTGCCACCGCTCACAAGCAAGACACTTGCTCACCTGGGGCCCACCAGTCTGGTGCCCACACAACTGCCTTGCATAGTTCCTGTGGAGTCATAGCCTGAGGGAATCCCCGCTAGGCCACCTCACCTCACCCCATGATGTCCTCCATCCCGGCCCTGGAACTTTTCACAGTCACTGGTCTCCTGTCATCCCAAGCTGCCCAATGAAAGCATGGGTGGGGCATTTGGAGAACTATTTTAAGGCTGTTGAGACGTGTAGTGAGAGTGATTGACCCCCTCTGGACCACTTGAGAAACAACCCTTATGTGCCTCGTTGGGGTACAATGTCATCCAGTCTCAGCCCTCATTGACACTGGCTGCGGAAGTATACCAAAGCCTGTCAAACCCCCTGCCCAGCGTCACACGAGAGTAAAGATGTAGGCCTTCAGCAACCGCTCACCACTGCGTCTCCAAGGCATGTTCCAGGCAGACCTTACACATGATTCCACATGCCAGACCGCGAAGGTGTACGTGTCCCAAGAAGGATCCAAATTCCTCCTCAGTTGTGAAACTGTCCAGAACCTCAACTTGGTAAAATTTGCCTTCAGCATGCATGCCCATGACCTTGACTGTCTCCTGGAAGACTTCGCCCGCTCTTTGACAGCATAAGCTGCCCTGCCAGGCCCAGCCATCCAATTACACATTGATGAGTCTGTCGCTTGGACACTGAAGAGTTGCCTTTCACCGATTCCCAAAGGTGGAAAAAGTATTGAAGCTCTTAGAAGCAGCTGGCATCATCGAACGGGTGCGAGGTCCAACCCCATGGGTCTCTCCCATCATTGTGGTGAAGAAACCCAAGCGTCTTGAGGCAGTATGCATTTGCATGGATGTGAGGCTACTCAACCTAGCGATCAAGTGGGAACGTCATCTCACACCAACCATTGATGACATAATTGCGAACTGTCCAGGTCTAAGTGGTTTTCAAATATGGACCTCCAGTCCGGTTACCATCAGACAGGGCTGCACCCAGACTCCTGGCCAATCACCACATTCTCCATGCATGCTGGCCTCTGGAGGTACACCCGGCTAAACTTTGGAATTTCCAGCGTGGCTGAAGTATTCCAACACATTGTTCAGAATGTTCTGCATGGTCTCCCAGACATTCAGAATGTGAGCGATGATATCCTGGTCCCTGCCCTAACACTGGAAGAGCACTCCACTTGCCTCAAAGCTGTCTTCACCAGACTCAAGGAGCGTGGTCTGACCCTCCACAGCGAGAAGTGCAAATTTTTACATAGCAACATCAGTTTCTTTGGATACGGGTTCTCAGATAAAGGAGTAGGGCTGGATCCGGACAAGGTAAAGGACATGCAGAATGCACCAGCCCCCTCCTCTGTGTCCGGAGACTGCAGTTTTCTCAGCATGGGGACATACTGCTGAATGTCACTGGTTTTGTACGAGTGAAACCTGAGCCTAATAATAACGTCCCTGTAACCTTCGGGTTTTTTTCACTGAATTTCGAAGGTTTTTTTTATTCCATGTCCTAACTATAAAGTCCTTGTAACCATTGTTTTTTTCAGTGAATATATATATGTGTGGGCGTTTCATTCAGAATCTGTCAGACATCACTGCACTTCTCTGGGAACTCACCAAGTCATTCAGCCCCTCAAGAGCAATAAGAGGAAGCCTTCAAGCAGACTAAGGCAGCTCTATCAGCCGACACAATTCTTGTGTACTTTGATCCCAAGAAAGACTCTCATCTTGTCATTGACCCCAGCCCCACTGGGCTGGGTGATGTGCTGGCCCAGCAGCAAGAGTGTGGTGAGTGGGCATCTGTCGCTTACACCACCCGTATGCTCACGCCAACAGAACTGCGTTACTCCCAGATTGAACACGAGGTAATTGCCATACTGTGGTGCAGCCAACATTTCTGCATCTACCTATACGGACACCCATTCACCATCTGCACTGATCACAAGTCATAGATCCTCTTGTTTCACAGATCCTTGACAAAACCTCCCCCAAGGATCAAGAAGTGGATCCTGCAACTACAGGAATTCAACTTCACAGTAGAACATCGGCCCAGCACCAGCAATACAGCGGACTTCCTGTCTCACCATGCTCGCCCAGCCCCCTTGTCCAAAAATACGGAAACTCAGGAGACCAAATAATACCTCCACCTGGTGGTAGAGCGCTCCAGACTTCTCCCCATGTCCCTAGCAGAAGTAGTGCAGGCCACCAGGCACGACAATTGTCTGCAGATCTCCAACAAAGCAACCCTGACAGGTGACTGGCTACCTCTTCGGTGCCTGGCCCACTACCTCACTGCCAAAGCAAAATCAACACTAAAGGCACTACACAACATCCACCAAGAACTTTCTGTCACAGACGAAGGCTGCTTGTTGAGGGGCCCATGCCTGGTACTTCCGGACAGCCTCAGACAAAAAACCATCCTCCTAGCACAAGGCACCGTCAAATGAAAGAACAGACTGAGAAGTAAAGTCAGGTTCCCTGGCCTAGAACAGAAGGTAGAAGCCATTGTGCAGAACTGTCCAGCATGCCTAGCCACCAGCCAGCCTGACGTTCCAGCACCGGTCATCACTGAAGAACGCCCAGAGTCCCCGTGGCAACAGGTCAGTGCAGACTTCGGTATCCTTCCCAGGGGCTCCCACATGCTGGTTGTTGTAGATGAATTATCCCTCTACCCTGAGGTCAAAATCATCTCAAACACAGCCGCGTCTGAGGTCATCCCGTAATTTGAGAAACTGTTTGAGGAAATCCGCACTGGCAACAGGCCTCCCTTCAGTGGCCACAAATGGGCTGAATATCTGCACTCCAAGAACACCAGGCATGTTGCATCACACCCCAATGTCCCCAAGCAAATGGGTACCTACAGTGCTTGATGAGGACCCTGACAAAAGTAATCCGAATTGCCATATCGGAAAACACCAGCACAGAGCGAGCCCTGTACAACTTCCTGAGAGAGTACCAGCTCACGCCTTACTCCACAATGGGCATTCCCCCCAGCAAGCTGTGTTTTGTAAGAAGAATGACGGATACAATTCCCCATCATCCAGTATGGGAGGACCTACCAAATCCACTGAATCACTCCGGTTCTCAAAGAGCCCACAACGATTACGCCTATTCCAAAGGTTACAGGAACATTATAGTTAGGCTCAGATTTTACAAACACAAAACCATACAAATTCAGCAGTTATAGTTACCTGAGCTAACTATAACTTATGCCCTGCAATGCACTTCTTATGACCTTCCATAATACATTACTCATGAAATGGTCAGTGATATCACTGAAGACATCTCAAATGACATATCCGATAACATCATCCAGCAAAGTAAACTTCAATATACTTTAGAAAATACCATTTAATTTAAAAAAAATAATAATAATAATCCCGTTGTGGAGTGAGGCGTGAGCTGGTACTCGCTCAGGAAGTTGGTATTTTCTCTGTGTTGGTATTTTCCGCTATGACAGTTCGGATTACTTTTGTCAGGGTCCTCATCAGAAGCTGTACCTCCCCATTGGCTATATATTACCTACTGGCGGTCGGCAGTAGGTAGTTATAGTTCGGACCTAGTTTCCAAAGGAAAAGCATTTCTTGACTTGGCTATAACTTTGGCGTTGTTTCACCAATCTTCATGAAATTTTGCAAAAAAGTGTCAAAGTAGGTTCTGGTTGTCATGGAAAGTTTGAGTGCGTTTGTAATGTTGATTCCCATAGGAACGCGTTGTCGAACCTACAGCCCAAACCGCTGGACGGAATTACACAAAATTTGGCAGAAAGGTAGATGTTGTTAAACAGATTGTGCTTTTTGTTGCTTGGTGCAAATGTATCCAGTAGTTTTTGAGAAATTTAAGCCAAAAATGATAGATATATCTCTGGCCGCGGATATTTCACGACGTTTTTGCGAATAATCAAGGATGCGCCTCAATGAATGAATGAATGAATGAATGAATTTTAGATTTATAAAGCGCTTGGTTACTCCAAGGGAGTGTCCCAGCGCTGAGCAGAATCAGGGCCTAGCGAGTCAGGTGCACGAGGACTTCTAACTGTCTAAAAAGCCAGGTCTTCAGGTTTTTCCGAAAACTTGCCTCAGACTGTTCAAGTCTTAGATTAATTGGCATTGAATTCCAGAGCTTGGCTACACACAGCTCAAAGGAGCATCCCCCCAGTCTTGCACGGCGTACTCTGGGGATTAGTGCCAGCGCTGCTTCTCCAGATCTGAGTGTTCTGGAGGGAGTGTAAGCCTTGATCAGGGGGAAGAGATAGCTGAGACCCCTCCAATACATTATCCTATGCGTGAAACACAGGGCTTTATACGAGATTCTGTGTTTAACTGGGAGCTAGTGAAGTGCGGCCAAACCGTGGCTAATGTTAGACCATTTCGGTAGTCTCAGAAGCATCTGGGCTGCAGCGTTTTGTACTCTTTGCAGCATCGCCAGCCTGCCTCTAGAGGTACCCAGATAGAGCACATTGCAGTAGGCTAGCCGGGACATCAGCAAGGCCTGCACTACTGTTTTTTGTGCTGCAGCCAGTATTAGCCTCATGAGCTTCTTTATCAGTCTCAGCACCCCGAAACATATGCCCACTGTGGCCCTGATCTGACTGTCAAAAGATAGCTGTGCATCAAAGAGGATGCCTACATTTTTCACTTTGGGATTTGGGCTCAGTGTGGGACCCAGATCTGCCGGCCACCATGCCGAGGACCAGATAGAGGGCTCTTTCCCCACCACCAGCACCTCTGTTTTCTCTGCATTCAGCTTCAGGCAGCTGGCCTGCATCCATGTTGCTGGGTCAGCGAGGCATAATTTAAAATTGGCTGCGTCCCTATCATCCTCGTTGGCTAGTGTAATAATAAGCTGAGTGTCATCAGCATATGACACCATCTTCATCCCATGGCCATCGATGACATCGGCCAATGGGCGCAGGTAAAGGTTGAAAAGATTGGGGGTCAGTGCCGACCCCCGCTGTAACTGGATAATACTCGAGGTGTATGGCTTATGGATGACCTGAAACAAGCGCTTTTGAAGGAAGTCTGCGATCCAATCAAAGGCTCTACACTTAATACCCTGTGTCCACAGTCATCCAATAGCACAGTGTGCGAGACTGTATCGAATGCTGCGCTGAGATCCAGCATGATGAGAGCCCCTGCTTTCCCTTCATCAGCCACCCTACGTAGTGTCTCAGAGGCCAAAAGCAGGGCCGATTCCGTACTATACTGTGGCCTGAAACCTGATTGGGTCTCGTGTAGGATGTTTTTCTCTGTGATGAACTCAGTCAATTGTGAATTTATGTGCCTTTCAGCTAGTTTAGCCACAAAAGGAAGTAGAGAAATGGGCCAAACGTTCTCTGGTTAGAGGGATCAAGAGAGGGTTTTTTTAGGAGCGGGATCACCATAGCATGTTTCCACTCAGCCGGGAGTCGGCCGGCCTCAAACGAAATATTAAGCACCGAACATACTCTGGGTGCCAATGCGGGCAGCCCCAGTTTCCAAATAGCTGGAGGCACCAGGTCTAGTGGAGAGCCAGATTTGATTTTTGCCACTAATGAGTCTAGTTTTTCCACTGAGATGCTCTCAATCTTGAAAGTGTTGGCGGGAAGGGGATCAGAATTCCTCATGGAGGGGAGGCCAGAGTTATTAGCCGCAACTGGAAAGGAGGCATATATCGCAGAGATTTTACCTGAAAAAAAGTGGGCAATCTTATTGCAACTGCACCTGCTGGGGTCCATGACCACAGATACCATATCCAATTGTAAGGGATTTTACAATTCCAAAGATCTCCCGTGGGGCGTTCTTGGCCTCGTCGATCTTTTGAGTGTAAAATACCGCCCGCGCCAACCTGATCTTTTTATGGTATTCTTTTAGCAAACGTAGGTAATACTCTTTGTCTTGGGGACAGTAGTACTTCCACCATTTCCGTTCTAAACGTTTGCATAATTTTTTTGTTTGTGCGAGGTCCTCTGTGAACTAGCCTGCTGTAGGTCTGGAACGTGCAGAATTTAATGTTTTGCATGGTGCTATACTATCTAATGTTTCCTCCAAGCATGTTGAAACTTGCAGGTTGTCGGCCTGTTGGCAGTTTACTAGGCAGGGAGGACTATGTCTAAGGGCGGAAGTAAATGTCTCCTGACTGATCTTAGTCCAGTTTGGGATTTGATGGGAAGGGGCTGGGTAGGTTTAGGTGGATAATGGGTATCCAGAATCTGGAAGGGGATAGCATAATGATTGGACCAGGTGATAGGAATCGAGGTATCAACTTTCACCAACTCAGGGCTTGCAAAAATGGGGTCAAGAATGTGCCCCCGCATGTGAGTGGGTTCCTGTACCAACTGCGGGAGCTGAAGCGACTTTAGGTCCTCCATTAAATCTACACTATTACGTGAGGTAAGATCGTCAAAGTGTAGGTTAAGGTCCCCTAAGATTAGGAACTTAGGGGCCCATTAGGATGGCGGGCGGATCGCCCCGCCGGGCCGGCGGTAGCCACCGCTGGCCCGGCGGGGGCAATCCGCCCGCCATCCTTCCATGATTGACCCCCCACCACATTAGGATGGCTGGGGGTCCGCGGCGGACTGGAAGACTGTCCGCCGCTTTTCCGCCCGGTCAACTCGTCGACTGGCCGGAAAACTGCCACAATATGGTGGCGGTGTCTGTAAGACACCGCCAACCATATCATGATGCCTGCAGTGAATCGCCTTTCCATGGCGGCATTGCCGCCATGGAAAGGCCTGCGGTTTCTGCCTTGCCTTTTGTTAATTTTGCCTGTTGCGGGCCCCCAGGGTGTTGGGGGGGTGGGGGTGCACATGGGGGGGTAGCTATGGTACCCCCCCTCATTGCCATGCACTACGTGGAAGACACCACGTGGTGCCTGCCATGTAGTGCATGGCAATGCCGTGCACAGTCCTTTCAAATTGCGAGCGGGTCTGCAGCCAGCAGATCCACCCGCAATGTGAAAGGCACAGGATGCGCCCGCCAGTGTGGCGGGCGCATCCTAATACACATGGCGGGACCGCCGCAACTTTGGCGGTCGGTCCCTAGCTCCGTTACGGTGGCGGGCGGACAAAGTAATAGAGCCCTTAGAGTGTTGAATGGCGAACGCCGTAATCCTATCCAGTAGTGCTGAAATGAACGCGGCAGCTGGTCCTGACGGCCTGTAGATCAACAGGCCATTGAGAGAGCACCGGCCGGAAATAGTTAGAGAGAAAAAGGCTGCTTCGGCCCCACTGATATGGACTTCTGACAGGCTGCAGCGTAGTTGCTTGTGTATCACCGCCAGCCCGCCTCCCCTCCCCTGAGATCTATCCAGTCTGGTTATTGCATAGCCCAAAGGGACAGCATCTAAAATGTCTGGAGCGGACTGCGCATGTAGCCATTTTTCCACCAGGAAAAGAGCAGCCATCTGTCTATCCACAATCAGGTCTGCAATTTCAAATCTGTGCTTGGGGAGGGAGCAACAGTTCAGTAGGAAGTATTGACCCTTCTTAGGGCTTTCTGAGGAGTTTCCCAGACTCGGGCGTAACATAAAGGAACACCCCCCGCAGGAACTGTGTCCCAGCTTAGCCTGAACCGAATGCAGGCAAATGGTGTTGCACTCGCAGTTCAGGGCACGTAACTCGTCCGGAGAAAATTGCACCAAACCTGGGTTGCAAGCGGC
This sequence comes from Calotriton arnoldi, assembly GCA_963921515.1. Taxonomy (NCBI): domain Eukaryota; kingdom Metazoa; phylum Chordata; class Amphibia; order Caudata; family Salamandridae; genus Calotriton; species Calotriton arnoldi. The sequence continues at coordinate 5,662 of CAWUFW010024751.1, read as the reverse complement.
AGGGTGTCTGGCCCCTGGCGCCATCCAGGCGCGGACGGGTGCAGACGGGCTTGCCTTTGGCGCGCCTTCGACGCGCCAGGCTTCTCTTTTTATGGCCTGTGCAACTAGAGCGCTTCAGTCCAAGATGGCATCCCCGCTCCACTCTACGGGGGCCTAGAGGACCCAAAAGGACAGCGCAAATCCGGAAAGAGAGCCACAAGCCTCAATCACGGGCGAGCACCCCACCGCATCCTCCCGGTAAGCGGAAATGCTTTTAGTTTAAAGACAAGTTTAGATTCAATAGACACACGTTGAAAACAATTTAAGTTAAAACCAGTATTCAGATTTTTAAAAAACCAAGAAAGTACGAGCCGTTTAAAATGACTTCAGCAGCCTCAGTACCTGACTGCCTGCCTGATAATGCTGCGCGGTTGCGCCAGGCTTCTCTTTTTATGGCCTGCGCGACAAGAGCGCTGCAGTCCAAGATGGCGTCCCCGCTCCACCCTACAGGAGCCTAGAGGACCCAAAAGGACATCGCAAATCCGGAAAGAGAGCCACAAGCCTCAATCACGGGCGAGCAGCCTCCCGGTAAGCGGAAATGCTTTAAGTTTAAAGACAAGTTCAGATTCAATAGACACACATTAAAAACAATTTAATTTAAAACCAGTATTCAGATTTTTTTTAAAACCAAGAAAGTATGAGCCGTTTAAAATGGTATGCAGTCATAATATCGATGTTGAAATATCGATATGCCATAATATCGATGTTTAAATATCGATGTGACAGAATATCGACCTGCAAGAATATCGTCGACCAGAATATCGACATGCAGGTAAGAAATATCCTTTTTGTTAATATCGAAGTTAGTAATATCATTAGTCAAAATATCGTTGTTAATAATATCGAAATTTATTTTAGTGTTTTGTATTTTAGTATATGTGTTAAAAGTATAGCTTATTTTTTTAATGTATGTTTGAAATTTTTAGAAGTAATTAATTTTATGTGAAGTAATTTTTGCGTATTTTAGTTCTGTAGCGGGTTGTGGGTTATAGGGGAGTAAGGTGGGAAGTAATGTAATTATAATTAATTAATTAATAATTTAATTAATTAATATTTATGTGTTTATAGGGGAGTAGGGTGGGAAGTAATTTAATTATAATTAATTAATTAATTATTTTAATTAATGAATATTTTTGTATTTAATAATTTATATTGTTAATTGTGTTAATTAATTTCTTATTAATTAGTTATTAATTGGTTATTAGTTATTAATAATTAATTGGTAAAAATGTTAATTGTGTCTTTTTTAGGAGCGGGTTGTGGGTTATAGGGGAGTAGGGTGGGAAGTAATGTAATTAGAATTAATTAATTAATAATTTAATTAATTAATATTTATGTATTTAATATTTTATATTGTTAATTGTGTTTAATATTTTGTTATTAATTAGTTATTAATTGGATATTAATTATTAATAATTAATTGGTAAATATCTTAATTGTGTTATTTTTTTAAGAGCGGGTTGTGGGTTTATAGGGGAGTAGGGTGGGAAGTAATTTAATTATAATTCATTAATTAATAATGTTTATTAATTAATATTTGTGTACTTAATATTTTATATTGTTAATTGTGTTGCATAATTTGTTATTTATTAATTATTAATTGGTTGTTAATTATTAATAATTAATTAGTAAATATGTAAATTGTGTCAATTTTTTGTGAGAGAGTTGTGTATTTAGAGGGCAGTAGTGTGGGAAGTAATTAAAAATTAATATAATTTTTATTTTTTTCATATAATATTTATTTATTGTTATTTTATAGTCTTAATAGTATGAATTAATTTAATACTGATTGTTTTTAATTTTATTGTTCATTGTTATTAGTTAATTAATTAATTGGTAAGCAATTATGTTAATTGTGTCATGTTTTACAATAGTGGTGGTGTCATTTATAGGGGTATTTGGTGGGAGGTAAATTATTTTTTATTATTTAAGTATTTGTTAATTAATGTTTATTATTTTGCTGGAGTGGGAATAGTAAATTATTCACCTCCGCTATTCAACACTTTCCATACTGTTGCAATTGTTGGAGTGGGAATAGTAATTTTATCCCCTCCACTATCCAACACTTTCCCTACTGTTGCACTCCGTGGAGTGGGAATAGTACATTATTCCCCTCCGCTATCCAACATTTTCCCTACTGCTGCACTTGCTGGAGTGGGAACAGTAAATTATTCCCCTCCGCTATCCAACACTTTCCGTACTGTTGCACTTGCTGGAGTGGGAATAGTAAATTATTCCCCTCCGCTATCCAACACTTTCCCTACTGTTGCGCTTGCTGAAGTGGGAATAGTAATTTTATCCCCTACGCTAGCCAACACTTTCCCTACTGTTGCACTCTGTGGAGTGGGAATAGTAAATTATTCCCCACCGATATCCAACACTTTCCCTACTGTTGCAGTTGCTGGAGTGGGAATAGTAAATTATTCCCCTCCGCTATTAAACACTTTCCCTACTGTTGCACTTGCTGGAGTGGGGATAGTAAATTATTCCCCTCCGCTATCCAACACTTTTCCTACTGTTGCAATTGTTGGAGTGTGAATAGTAATGTTATCCCCTCCGCTATCCAATACTTTCCCTACTGTTGCACTCGTTGGAGTTGGAATAGTAAATTATTCCCCTCCGCTATCCAACACTTTCCCTACTGTTGCACTTGCTGGAGAGGGAATAGTAATTTTATCCCGTCCGCTATCCAACACTTTCCCTACTGTTGCATTCGTTGGAGTGGGAATAGTAATTTTAACCCCTACGCTATCCAACACTTTCCCTACTGTTGCAGTCCGTGGAGTGGGAATAGTAAATTATTCCCCTCCGCTATCCAACACCTTCCCTACTGTTGCAGTTGCAGGAGTGGGAATAGTAAATTGTTTGCCTCCGCTATCCAACACTTTCCCTACTGTTGCACTTGCTAGAGTGGGAATAGTAAATTATTCCCCTCTCCTATCCAACACTTTCCCTACTGTTGCATTCTCTGGAGTGGGAATAGTAAATTATTCCCATCCACTATCCAACACTTTCCCTACTGTTGCACTTGCTGGAGTGGGAATAGTAAATTATTCCCTTCCGCTATCCATCACTTTCCCTACTGTTGCACTCGCTGGAGTGGGAATAGTAATTTTATCCCCTACGCTATCCAACATTTTCCCTACTGTTGCGCTCCGTGGAGTGGGAATAGTAAATTATTCCCCTCCGCTATCCAACACTTTCCCTACTGTTGCACTTGCTGGAGTGGGAATAGTAAATTATTCCTCTTTGCCATCCAACATTTTCCCTACTGCTGCACTTGCTGGAGTGGGAATAGTAAATTATTCGCCTCCGCTATCAAACACTTTCCCTACTGTTACACTCCCTGGAGTGGGAATAGTAAATTATTCCCATCCGCTATCCAACACTTTCCCTACTGTTGCACTTGCTGGAGTGGGAATAGTAAATTATTCCTCTCCGCTATCCAACACGTTCCCTACTGTTGCACTCGCTGGAGTGGGAATAGTAATTTTATCTCCTCCGCTATCCAACACTTTCACTACTGTTGCACTCTGTGGAGTGGGAATAGTAAATTATTCCCCTCCGCTATCCAACACTTTCCCTACTGTTGCACTTGCTGGAGTGGGAATAGTAAATTATTCCTCTCCGCTATCCAACACTTTCCCTACTGTTGCACTCCCTGGAGTGGAAATAGTAATTTTATCCCCTACGCTATACAACATTTTCCCTACTGTTTCAGTTAATGTAGTGTAAAATGTTGTTTTAAAGATAAATATTTATTTTAATATCTTATTTTATTATATATATATATATATTCACTGAAAAAAACATAGGTTTTAGGGACAGTTATAGTTAGTTGGACATTGCACTCGTACAAAACCCGTGAAATTCCCCTGTTATAGTTAGTTCAGCTAACTATAACTCGCGCCCCCGCAATGCACTGCTGATGACGTCACATATTACATCACTCATGACATGGTCAGTGACATCACTGATGACATCACTGATGACATCTCAAATGACATCACTGATGACATCACTGATGACATCATCCAGTGACTGTGTGTTTCTGTAAAGTTTAAATATGTTTAATATATATAGGGAAAGGCGTATTGAAGAATGAGTGGGTGTATAAGTGTCTGAATGGATGATTTAGTACGTGAGTGACTGACTCTACAAGTGAGTGATTAAACGTATCTTACTGAATGCATGGGTTAGTGACTAAACTGTGTGAATGTCTGTATCCGTCTGTTTGTTGGTGTGTAAGTGGATGCATGGATTTGCGAATAGCTACATGAGTGTCTATATGGGTTATTGATTGGTTCTCTGAGTATCTGTATGGCTGCCTGAGTGTTTGTGTGGGTGAGGTGTGTGTGACTCTATACATAGATGTGTGAGTGGGTGATTCACTGGGTGCATGATTTCAAGAGTGCATCTGTGATGGACTGCTTGGGTGGGTGAGTGTGTGTATGGGTGTGTTAGTGAGTGAATGTATATCTCAGTGGTACATGTGAGAGTAACTACATATGTAAAAGGCAGTATATATGTGTGTTAGAGTATTTAAATGGCTATAAGTGAGAGTGTGTTATTGTGAGAGTGGCTGTATGGATGCGTGTGTGCTTGTATCAGTTATTGTATAAGAGCGTAAGAATGTGCTAGTATTTGTATGAGTAAGTGAGCTGGTGTGTGTATAACTGTATAGGTGAGTAAATGGGTGTGTGATTAATTTTTTGCATGACTGACTAGGTGTGTGAGTACCTCTATGGATGAGTGGCGGTGTGTGAGTGTTTATATAGGTGTATGAGTGCATATGATAGTCCTGTACTGAGTGACTGTAAGTATGAGTGACTGTACAGGTGAGTGAGTGGATGTGTGTGTAGACCTAAGAATCAGTGAGTGGGTATGTAGTTTTTGGTGTTGGAGTGTCTATGGTTTTGAGAATGGCAGTCTGTAATTTAGAGTGGGTGTATCAAAAGTTATATTAGGGTGTGAGAAGATGCATGAAATTATCACATGGATGATGTCATCAGTGATGTCATCAGTGATGTCACTGACCATGTCATGAGTGATGTAATATGTGACGTCATCAGCAGTGCATTGCGGGGCGCGAGTTATAGTTAGCTGAACTAACTATAACAGGGGAATTTCACGGGTTTTGTACGAGTGCAATGTCCAACTAACTATAACTGTCCCTAAAACCTATGTTTTTTTCAGTGAATTTCAAAGGTTTTTTAAATGCTAATTTCTAACTATAACGTGTCTGAAACCTATGGTTTTTTCAGTGAATTTCAAAGGTTTTTTAAATGCTAATTTCTAACTATAACGTGCCTGAAACCTATGGTTTTTTCAGTGAATTTCAAAGGTTTTTTAAATGCTAATTTCTAACTATAACGTGCCTGAAACCTATGATTTTTTAAGTGAATTTCAAAGGTTTTTTAAATGCTAGTTTCTAACTATGCCAACAGAGGTAGGACATGTGAAGAAAGAAGAAAAAACGCACAGAAAGAAGCAAAAGATGTGCAGAAAGAACCAACAGAGGAGCAAAAAGAGGCCTTGTTGCAAAATCATCCTGTGCCCACAACTTTTTCAGACGGGTACTGGTGGTAACTGACTCTGACTAACCAGAGCCAGTGCGCGTATG
>CAWUFW010024750.1:0-55415 GCA_963921515.1 Calotriton arnoldi | reverse complement strand
TGTGCTTGCGTTCAGTTGCATGTTACTATGCCAAGATGGCTTCCCTGTTCACTTGCAATGTCTAGAGACCGACTTAGACATCACATGGGGCATATCTGCTCCTGCAGATATGTCCACACATGTAGTATGCACCCTGCCTTAAGGCTGCAAGGTCTGCTGTAGTGTTTGCAGGCATGACATACTGGAGGTGTGCCATGTTGTGTTTTCACTTTGTCTGCACCATGTCACGCAGCCTGCAATGGCAGTTTGCATGAGTGTGGTGAGCACAATGCATGCTGCAGCCCTTATGGACCCTCATCTGAAAGAGACACGTTAGTGATAGATTCCTTACCTTAGAATATCCCCAGGCGTCAGGCTGGATCCGGAAAAGTTTTGCGTAGCAGTACCCTTGCGCGTCGGTAGGCGGCGTCGTGCGGCTCCGCGTCCGTCGTCGGCGTCGTGATCGCCGGGATGACGTCGCGGGCAGTACTTAGGCGCCGCCCCTGCGCGCTGACGTCAGTTCTTCTTTTTCCGCGCCAGTAAGCGCAGATCCGGGAAGAGCAGTGCCCTGGTCAATTTTTGACCATACTTTTTGGTGATTTTTTCACTGTTTTTTCCAACTTTAAGGTGTCGTAGGGATGCCCGGCTTCAAGCGATGCGGCGCCTGTGCGCGGATGATGTCCGTCACCGACCCGCATTGGGAGTGTCTCTTCTGCCTCGGCCGAGGCCACGACACCGAGTCTTGTCCCGAATGCCAGGCCCTCAACCCGAAAGCTTTGCGAGAGCGGTCTCGAAAGCTCCTCGAGGCCCGGCATTCGGCTCCGCGGAAGCCCCGGTCGCGTGAGAGGTCCAGGGGTCGCTCGCGGAGTGCACACCGGTCGTCGGCGTCGAAGTCTTCTTCGTCCGGTAAGTCTCAGGCACAAGAAGTCCAAGAAGCATCGTCGCTCTCGGACTTCGCCTCGCCGGTCTCGCGACTCGGCTGAGGCCCCTCCCGGCACCGTCCCCGCGGCCCCGGACTTGCCTGTGGAGTCGCCCCCGTCATACCCGCCCTTCCCGGGTTCGGGGGCGGATCCGGCCAAGGTACAGGAGTTCCTGTCGGCCATGGCCCGCCTCTTCGGGCCTTCAGGCCCCTCCGGTGCGCCTTCGGGCCCCGCGGGCCCTGATGGGGTTGCTCCGGCGTCGCCGGCGGCTCCGGCCCCGGCGTCGCCCGAGCCTCCAGCCTCGATCCCGGCTCCGGCTCGGCCCCGGCCTCGATCCCGGCTCCACAACTCCCATCGACGCCGGTCGACCTCACGACACCTCCGCCGGCGCCGATGTCTCCGGTGCCGTTCTCGACGCCGCCCTGGGCTCCGGGCGGCGTCGTCCCCCAGTTCCTTCCGGCTCCGGACATGGACCCGGAGCGACGTCGCTCGACGCCGGCTCCGGCGCCGATGGGACCTTGGGTCCCAAATGTCCCTCCTCCTCCTTATTTTGAACCAGAGGAGGACCAGGAGGACTGGGAGGGGTCTGATGACCCTCTGACACGCAACTGTCAGTATGATGAGGACTGGACAGAGAGTCTAGGGAGGCCAGTGGTCTGGATACTTCTCCTGACACTGGCATGCTGTCTCCTCCCGTGGCTACGGAGGAGGGGGCCAATTTTGGTACGGTGTTGCGTAGGGCTGCTGGGGCCTTACGTCTCCAGCTCCCTACTTTGACGGTCAAGCCTAACATCTTGACAGAGGTGCTTCAGCCGGCAGCCTCCTCTGCGGAGACTGTGCTGCCGTTTAACGACGCCCTCACTGACGTTCTTTTGGGCGCCTGGTCCAAGCCCAACACAGGGGCTCCTGTGGATCGGAACGTGTCACGACGCCATCGCCCCGCTCCGGGCGACCCCCTGTTTCTTTCTGTCCACCCCACTCCTGAGAGCTTGGTTGTCCAAGCCTCCGCTTCCCAAACCGCCTTCCCTACCGCTCCTCCGGATAGGGAATCCAAACGCCTGGATCAGTTTGGGAAGAAAGGTTTTTCTTCCTCCAGTGCTGGCTTGCGGTCCGTTAACACCGCTTGTCTTTTGGGCCGATATACCCACTCCCTGTGGGATTCGGTGGCGGATGTTTTGCCCCAGTGCCCTGAGGAGGTCCAGGCACTGCTTTCCCGCGCCATTGCGGAAGGAAGGGATGCGGCCAAATACACTATCCGTTGTGGCCTTGACACCGCCGACTCGCTGGGCAGGTCGATTGCAACGACAGTGGCGCTCCGGCGCCACGCCTGGCTGAGAACCACTGGTTTTTCAGGGGATGTCCAGAATACTCTCATGGACATGCCCTTTGATGGAGTCGGTCTTTTTGGGTCCAAAGCAGACCATGCGTTGGAGCGCTTTGAGGACTCACGGGCTACTGCAAAGTCCCTGGGCCTTTCTGCTACACGCCCTCCGCTGCCTTCTGCTTTTCGCCCCTATCGTGGCCACGGTAGGGGCGCCCCTTCACGTCAGCAGCCCAGCCACCGGCCCGCGCAGCAGGCGTCTTCGCGTGGCCGAGGACGTGGATTCCGCCGTGGCGGATCGGGCAACCAGCGTGCGGGTCAGGCCACCACCTCCAACCCGTCCGCGGCCTCCAAGCCCTCCTAGTCCCTCCTTTCAGGTGCACGGCACGCCAGTAGGGGGCAGGGTCCGCCATCACCTTCCCCACTGGCGCACCATCACCTCGGACAGGTGGGTCTTGGACATTGTCCGAAGGGGCTACTCCCTCCCCTTCGAGACCACCCCCCAGCCATGCCACCTCAATTCCACCGCATGTCAGGGGATCACTTGGTGCTTCTACGGAAGGAAGTCGCGGCCCTCTTGACCAAGAGGGCCATCGAGCATGTTCCGACCCCAGAAGTAGGGCGTGGTTGCTACTCCCACTACTTTCTGGTGCCCAAAAAGGACAAGGAGGACATGCGTCCTATCTTGGACCTCCGGAACGTCAATCGCTTCCTCCGGAAGGAGAAGTTCAAGATGCTCACCCTAGCTCAGGTCTTGACTGCCCTCGACCCTGGAGACTGGTTGGTAGCGTTGGACTTGCAGGACGCGTATTTCCACATCCCCGTCCTGCCGGCCCACCGGCGTTACCTTCGGTTCACGGTAGGCCCCGAGCATTTTCAGTTCACCGTGCTCCCCTTTGGCCTTACCAGTGCCCCTCGGGTGTTCACGAAAGTGATGGCGGTGGTCGCAGCTCATCTGCGCCGGGCAGGGGTTTCAGTCTTCCCCTACCTCGACGACTGGCTGCTGAAGGCGGGCTCGTCCCAGGCAGTCGTCTCCCACCTCCAGACTACGGCCGAACTCCTGCACTCGCTGGGGTTCTCCATCAATGTGCCGAAGTCGCATCTAATTCCTTCTCCACAGCTCCTTTTCATCGGAGCAGTTCTGGACACGACGCAGTTTCGGGCCTATCCTCCCGAACGGCGAGTCCGGGATATTCAGGCTATGATTCCGATCTTTCGGCCTTTATCCTGGGTTTCGGTACGGATGACCCTGAGGCTGCTGGGCCTCATGGCCTCCTGCATCCTGCTGGTCAATCATGCCAGATGGCATATGCGGGCTCTGCAGTGGGACCTGAAGTTCCAGTGGGCGCAGCACCAGGGCAACCTGTCCGATCACGTCCAGATCTCGGAGGGGACTGCAAAACAGTTGCAGTGGTGGCTCTCGAACCGGCAATGGGTCATGGGCAGATCCCTCTCCCTTCCCCAGCCAGAGCATACAGTTGTGACGGACGCGTCCCTTCGGGGATGGGGCGGTCACATGGGAGAGGCGGAGATCAGAGGCCTCTGGTCTCCGGCGGAGTCCCGGCTCCATATCAACATTCTGGAGCTCCGGGCGATCCGACTTGCACTCAAGGCATTCCTTCCCTCTGTCAAAGGGAAGGTAGTGCAGGTGTTCACAGACAACACCACCGCCATGTGGTACTGCAACAAACAAGGCGGGGTGGGGTCGTGGACCCTTTGTCAGGAGGCTCTGCGCCTCTGGACATGGCTGGAACATCAGGGCATGTTCCTGGTGGTTCAACACCTGGCAGGTTCCCTGAACGCCAGGGCGGACGAACTCAGCCGCAGGTGCATGATGGATCACGAATGGCGTCTTCACTCGGAAGTGGCGCAAGGACTCTTTCTACAGTGGGGAGAGCCTTGGTTAGATCTATTCGCCACCGAAGAGAACGCGCAATGTCATCAGTTCTGCGCGTTGGAATTTCCAAGGCGGCACTCGCTCGGCGACGCTTTTCGTCACGAGTGGAGTTGCGGTCTATTGTACGCCTTTCCGCCTATACCACTTCTACCCAGAGTGTTGAAGAAGATTCGGCGCGACCGGGCCCAAGTCATTCTTGTGGCTCCGGACTGGGCTCGAAGAGTTTGGTATCCCGAGCTACTCAATATGAGCGTAGATCCCCGATCCGTCTGCCTCTTCGGGAGGATCTTCTGTCGCAGCAGCAGGGGACGGTCCTCCACCCGAACCTGTCCAGTCTACACCTGCTTGCGTGGAGATTGAGCGGCGGCAGTTGATTCCTTTCGACTTGCCTCCCGAAGTTTGTGATGTGATTCTGGCAGCCAGGCGTCCCTCCACTAAGGTGGTATACGCCTGCAGGTGGAACAAATTTGTGGCATGGTGCACAGCAAAGGCTGTGAATCCCCTTTCTGCCCCTCTTTCTGAGGTCCTTCTGTTCCTTCTCTCTTTGGCCCAACAGGGTTCTGCCCTGGGTACCATCAAGGGTTATCTTTGTGCTATCTCGGCCTTCCTCAGGCTCCCTGATCAGCCCTCCCTTTTCAAGTCCCCTGTTGTTAACAGGTTCTTAAAAGGCATTACTCACCTCTTCCCTCCTGTTCCGTTTGTGATGCCTCAGTGGGACTTGAACTTGGTTCTTACCTTTTTAATGTGCGCTCCCTTTGAGCCTCTACATAACTGTCCTCTTCGTCTTCTGACTCTGAAGACAGCCTTTCTGGTGGCCATCACCTCCGCTCGGCGGGTGAGTGAGCTCCAGGCTCTATCTTGCAAACCTCCCTTTCTGTCTGTTCATCCAGACAAGGTTGTTCTTCGGACGCGTCCGTCCTTCTTGCCAAAGGTGGTTACTGCTTTCCACATTGGGCAGACCATCACTTTGCCCACCTTCTTTCCGCCTCCGCATCCTTCCAGAGAGGAAGAGAGGCTCCACCGTCTGGACCCAAAACGTGCGCTCTCTTTCTATATTGACCGCACAAAACACTTCCGGGTGGATGACCAGCTCTTTGTTGGCTACGTGGGCGCCAAAAAGGTCGGGCGGTGCACAAGAGGACCATCTCCCGCTGGGTTACCTTGTGCATCAAGACCTGCTATTCTTTGGCTAAAAAGGAACCTCCTGTTGGGCTGCGTGCCCATTCCACCAGGGCGACGGCTGCTACCACGGCCTTGGGCCGCGGTGTTCCGCTGCCGGTTATCTGTCAGGCGGCTACGTGGGCCTCGCTGCACACGTTTACTAAGCATTACTGCCTTGACAGTCAGGTCCGGAGGGACGGCTTCTTTGGCCGTTCTGTCCTCCAGGACTTCCTTGTCTGATCTTTGTTCGCAGACCCACCACCGGGGTTGGTATTGCTGGGGTATCTATTCTAAGGTAAGGAATCTATCACTAACGTGTCTCTTTCAGATGCACAAGTTACTAACTTGTGTAACGATATATCTGTAAGAGACAGTAGTTAGTGATAGATTCCTACCGCCCACCCATCCTCCCCGTTCTGCGAACTGATTTCTAGGGTTAAGGACATCCCTTTCAGGGCCCTAGTATTTTTCAGACACCTGTGTCAGCTTCTTGCATGGCTCTGCGTTCCTGGCGCGGAAAGTCGTGTACAGAACTGACGTCAGCGCGCAGGGGCGGCGCCTAAGTACTGCCCGCGACGTCATCCCGGCGATCACAACGCCGACGACGGACGCGGAGCCGCACGACGCCGCCTACCGACGCGCAAGGGTACTGCTACGCAAAACTTTCCGGATCCAGCCTGACGCCTGGGGATATTCTAAGGTAAGGAATCTATCACTAACTACTGTCTCTTACAGATATATCGTTACACAAGTTAGTAACTTGTGCTTTAAACCTACTTGCACTTTGTGAAGAGAAATGTGTGAAACCTATTGTAAATTCCAGAAAGTTGCAAACTACGCAAAATTAAGAAGGGGCCATTTGTATGGTTTAGTAAAGGATTTCCCAGTTGTACTAATCTTACAAATCAAAAAATCGTGGCTAAAAGTGGGGAAACAGGGAAGTGGGTACCTTTGAGCAAAGAAGGCTGATGCATAAAAATAGTGCTACATTCGATCATAGTATATCACTTAAATCACAAATGAAGATTATTCCCGTTTGCAAGCGTGAACCAGGAAAATATTTTTTTATATAAATTTTAAATCTTTGCCTTGAATTGGAGGCTGAAGCTGCCATTTTGAAACTGCAGCACCCCCCTCCTTGCATCATCTTGTTAAAACTGTGCTTAAGTATTTGACCTTGAAAGTACCTCTGACTGAGAGAAACATCAAGAAAAAGGGGCCTGGTGGGTTAGGAGTGCACAAGACTGAAGAACATGCACTGCTCCCTTAAGGAGCCATCCGGTTCCATCTCCCAGCATGTGCTGTACTCAATTTGCCTCACAGCTCCCGGTTGCGTTTTGTGGATCTAAGAACACTTCAGAGGTTTTCCACTCTAGAGGTTTTTTTTTTTTAGGGGTATTGATTAGGATTGTGTTCAAACTTGGTGTTTTGAACCTTTTCATTCATAAGAGCTACTTATGTTCAATGGAAATCATGCCAAGCTACTAATATTATTTGTGTTGTACACCTCAGACAAGATTGCATTAATGGCCACCCTACACAAGATTACCAGCCATAATCACTTCAGTGCATGATTGCCAGAATTAATGCAAAAAAGGCTTTTTGAATTTGAACTGGCTCTACAAGGGTAATACATAACAGCCAAACCTGCAGTGCTCATGGCACCAAATTATTAATATCTGAAAGAGACACGTTAGTGACAGATTCCTTACCTTAGAATATCCCCAGGCGTCAGGCTGGATCCGGAAAGTTTTTTGCGTAGCAGTACCCTTGCGCGTCGGTAGGCGGCGTCGTGCGGCTCCGCGTCCGTCGTCGTGGTCGCCGGGATGACGTCGCGGGCAGTACTTAGACGCCGCCAATGCGCGCTGACGTCAGTTCTTCTTTTTCCGCGCCAGTAAGCGCAGATCCGGGAAGAGCAGTGCCCTAGTCACTTTTTGACTATCCTTTTTGTGAATTTTTTCACTGTTTCTTCAACGAGTCTTCACGACTCCTAAGGTGTCGTAGGGATGCCCGGCTTTAAGCCCTGCGAGGCCTGTGGTCGCATGATGTCGATCACGGACCCGCATCTCGAGTGTCTCTTCTGTCTCGGCCGAGACCACGACACGAAGTCGTGCCCTGACTGCCGGAAACTTCATCCGAAGGCTTTGCGAGAGCGGTCTCGAAAGCTGCTCGAGGTCCGGCAGTCGGCTCCGCGCCGCACCAAGCCCCGGTCCCGGGAGAGGTCGAGGGCCGGTCGCGGAGTCCCCGCCGTTCGTCGGAATCCAAGTCTTCGCGCTCCTCCGGTAAGTCGAAGCACAAGAAGTCTAAGAGGCGTCATCGCTCTAAGACTTCGCCTCGCCGGTCTCGCGACTCGGCTGAGGCCCCAGTCGGCACCGTCCCCGCGGCCCCGGACATGCCTGTAGAGCCGCCCCGAATTACCCGTTCTTTCCGGGGTCGGGGGCGACTCCGGCCGAAATACAGGAATTCCTGTCGGCCATGGCCCGCCTCTTCGGGCCTTCAGGTCCCTCCGGTGCGCCTTCGGGCCCCGCGGGCCCTGATGGGGTTGCCCCGGCGCCGCCGTCGACTCCGGTCCCGGCGCCGCCTGTCCCACCAGCCTTCATCCCGGCCTCGGCTCCGGCCCCGGCCTCGATCCCGGCTCCGGTGGTACCGCAACCCCCATCGACGCCGGTTGACCTAACCACGCCTCCGCCGACGCCGATGTCCCCGGTGCCGTTCCTGACGCCGTCCGGGGCTCCGGACGGCGTCGTTCCCGGTTCTCTCCGGCTCCGGACATGGAGCCGGACCGACGCCGCCCGACGCCGGCTCCGGCGCCGATGAGACCTTGGGTCCCAAATGTCCCTCCTCCTCCATATTTTGAACAAGAGGAGGACCAGGAGAGCTGGGAGGGGTCTGAGGACCCTCTCACACAACAGTGTGAGTTTGACCCGGACTGGGTTGAGGAACTTGGGGATGCCAGTGGTCTAGACACCTCCCCTGACACTGGCATGCTGTCTCCTCCCGTGGCTACGGAGGAGGGGGCTAATTTTGCAACGGTGTTGCGTAGAGCAGCTGGAGCCTTACATCTCCAGTTGCCTACTGTGGCCGTCAGGACTAACCTCCTGACAGAAGTGCTTCAGCCGGCGGCTTCCTCTTCGGAGACTGTGCTGCCGTTTAATGATGCACTCACTGACGTTCTTTTGGGTACCTGGTCCAAACCCACCACAGGGGCTCCTGTGGATAGGAACGTGGCCCGACGCCATCGCCCTGCTCCGGGCGACCCCTGTTTCTCTCCCAACATCCCACCCCTGAGAGCTTGGTTGTCCAAGCCTCTGCCTCCCAAACCGCCTTCCCTACCGCCCCTCCGGATAGGGAATCCAAACGCCTGGACCAATTTGGGAAGAAGGCTTTTTCTTCCTCCAGTGCTGGCTTGCGGTCCGTCAACACCGCTTGCCTTTTGGGCCGATATACCCACTCCCTGTGGGATTCGGTGGCGGCTGTTTTGCCGCAGTGTTCTGAGGAGGTCCAGACACTGCTTACCCGCGCCATTGCGGAAGGGCGAGATGCGGCTAAATACACCATCCGTTGTGGCCTTGATACCGCCGACTCGCTGGGCAGATCGCTTGCGACGACGGTGGCGCTACGTCGCCACGCCTGACTGAGAACAACTGGTTTCTCGGGTGATGTCCAGAATACACTCATGGACATGCCCTTTGATGGAGTCGGTCTTTTTGGTTCAAAGGCAGACCATGCGCTGGAGCGGTTTAAGGACTCACGGGCTACGGCCAAGTCCCTGGGCCTTTCTGTTGTACGCCCTCCGCTCAGCTCTGCTTTTCGCTCCTTTCGTGGCCACGGAAGGGGCGCCCAGTCACGTCAGCTGCCCAGCCACCGGCCCGCACAGCAAGCGTCTACGCGTGGCCGAGGACGTGGATACCGCCGTGGCGGTTCGGGCAACCAGCGTGCGGGTCAGGCCACCACCTCCAACCCGTCCGCGGCCTCCAAGCCCTCCTAGTCCCTCCTTTCCGGTGCACAGCACGCCAGTAGGGGGCAGGGTCCGCCATCACCTTCACCACTGGCGTCCCATCACCTCGGACAGGTGGGTCTTGGACATTGTCCGAAGGGGCTACTCCCTCCCCTTCGAGACCACCCCCCAGCCATGCCACCTCAATTCCACCGCATGTCAGGGGATCACTTGGTACTTCTGCAGAAGGAAGTCACGGCCCTCTTGGCCAAGAGGGCCATCGAGCATGTTCCGACCCCAGAAGTAGGGCGTGGTTGCTACTCCCACTACTTCCTGGTGCCCAAAAGGACAAGGAGGACATGCGTCCTATCTTGGACCTCCGGAACGTCAATCGCTTCCTCCGGAAGGAGAAGTTCAAGATGCTCACCCTAGCTCAGGTCTTGACTGCCCTCGACCCTGGAGACTGGTTGGTAGCGTTGGACTTGCAGGACGCTTATTTTCACATCCCCGTCCTGCCGGCCCACCGGCGTTACCTGCGGTTCACGGTAGGCCTCGAGCATTTTCAGTTCACCGTGCTCCCCTTTGGCCTTACAAGTGCCCCTCGGGTGTTCACGAAAGTGATGGCGGTGGTCGCAGCTCATCTGCGCCGGGCAGGGGTTCCAGTCTTCCCCTACCTCGACGACTGGTTGCTGAAGGCGGGCTCGTCCCAGGCAGTCGTCTCCCACCTCCAGACTACGGCCGAACTCCTGCACTCGCTGGGGTTCTCCATCAATGTGCCGAAGTCGCATCTGATTCCTTCTCCACAGCTCCTTTTCATCGGAGCAGTTCTGGACACGACGCAGTTTCGGGCCTATCCTCCCGAACGGCGAGTCCGGGATATTCGGGCTATGATTCCGATCTTTCAGCCTTTATCCTGGGTTTCGGTACGGATGACCCTGAGGCTGCTGGGCCTCATGGCCTCCTGCATCCTGCTGGTCAATCATGCCAGATGGCATATGCGGGCTCTGCAGTGGGACCTGAAGTTCCAGTGGGCGCAGCACCAGGGCAACCTGTCCGATCACGTCCAGATCTCGGAGGGGACTGCAAAACAGTTGCAGTGGTGGCTCTCGAACCGGCAATGGGTCATGGGCAGATCCCTCTCCCTTCCCCAGCCAGAGCACACAGTTGTGACGGACGCGTCCCTTCTGGGATGGGGCGGTCACATGGGAGAGGCGGAGATCAGAGGCCTCTGGTCTCCGGCGGAGTCCCGGCTCCATATCAACCTTCTGGAGCTCCGGGCGATCTGACTTGCACTCAAGGCATTCCTTCCCTCTGTCAAAGGGAAGGTAGTGCAGGTGTTCACAGACAACACCACCGCCATGTGGTACTGCAACAAACAAGGCGGGGTGGGGTCGTGGACCCTTTGTCAGGAGGCTCTGCGCCTCTGGACATGGCTGGAACATCAGGGCATGTTCCTGATGGTTCAACACCTGGCAGGTTCCCTGAACGCCAGGGCGGACGAACTCAGCCGCAGGTGCATGATGGATCACGAATGGCGTCTTCACTCGGAAGTGGCGCAAGGACTCTTTCTACAGTGGGGAGAGCCTTGGTTAGATCTATTCGCCACCGAAGAGAACGCGCAATGTCATCAGTTCTGCGCGTTGGAATTTCCAAGGCGGCACTCGCTCGGCGACGCTTTTCGTCGCGAGTGGAGTTGCGGTCTGTTGTACGCCTTTCCGCCTATACCACTTCTACCCAGAGTGTTGAAGAAGATTCGGCACGACCGGGCCCAAGTCATTCTTGTGGCTCCGGACTGGGCTCGAAGAGTTTGGTATCCCGAGCTACTCAGTATGAGCGTAGATCCCCCGATCCGTCTGCCTCTTCGGGAGGATCTTCTGTCGCAGCAGCAGGGGACGGTCCTCCACCCGAACCTGTCCAGCCTCCACCTGCTTGCGTGGAGATTGAGCGGCGGCAGTTGATTCCTTTCGACTTGCCTCCCGAAGTTTGTGATGTGATTCTGGCAGCCAGGCGTCCCTCCACTAAGGTGGTATACGCCTGCAGGTGGAACAAGTTTGTGGCATGGTGCACAGCAAAGGCTGTGAATCCCCTTTCTGCCCCCTCTCTGAGGTTCTCCTGTTCCTTCTTTCCCTGGCCCAACAGGGTTCTGCCCTGGGTACCATCAAGGGCTATCTTTGTGCCCTCTCGGCCTTCCTCAGGCTTCCTGATCAGCCCTCCCTTTTCAAGTCCCCTGTTAACAGGTTTCTAAAAGGCATTACACACCTCTTCCCTCCTGTTCCGTTTGTGATGCCTCAGTGGGACTTGAACTTGGTTCTTACCTTTCTTATGTGCGCTCCCTTTGAGCCTTTACATAACTGTCCTCTTCGTCTTCTGACTCTGAAGACTGCCTTTCTGGTGGCCATCACCTCCGCTCGGTGGGTGAGTGAGCTCCAGGCTCTATCATGTAAACCTCCCTTTCTGTCTGTCCATCCAGACAAGGTTGTTCTTAGGACGCGTCCGTCCTTCTTGCCAAAGGTGGTTACTGCCTTCCACATTGGGCAGACCATCACTTTGCCCACCTTCTTTCCGCCTCCGCATCCTTCCAGAGAGGAAGAGAGGCTCCACTGTCTGGACCCAAAACGTGCGCTTTCCTTTTACATCGACCGCACACGCCATTTCCGGGTGGACGACCAGCTCTTTGTTGGCTACGTGGGCGCCAAAAAAGGTCGGGCGGTGCACAAGAGAACCATCTCCCGCTTGGTAACCTTGTGTATCAAAGCCTGCTATTCTTTGGCTAAGAAGGAGCCTCCTGTTGGGCTGCGTGCCCATTCCACCAGGGCAACGGCTGCTACCACGGCTTTGGGCCGCGGTGTTCCGCTGCTGGATATCTGTCAGGCAGCTACGTGGGCCTCGCTGCACACGTTTACCAAGCATTACTGCCTTGACAGCCAAGTCCGGAGAGACTGCTTCTTTGGCCGTTCTGTTCTCCGAGACTTCCTCGTCTGATCTTGGTTCGCTGACCCACCACCGGGGTTGGTATTGCTGGGGTATCTATTCTAAGGTAAGGAATCTATCTGAAAGAGACACGTTAGTGACAGATTCCTTACCTTAGAATATCCCCAGGCGTCAGGCTGGATCCGGAAAGCTTTTGCGTAGCAGTACCCTTGCGCGTCGGTAGGCGGCGTCGTGCGGCTCCGCGTCCGTCGTCGGCGTCGTGATCGCCGGGATGACGTCGCGGGCAGTACTTAGGCGCCGCCCCTGCGCGCTGACGTCAGTTCTTCTTTTCCGCGCCAGCAAGCGCAGATCCGGGAAGAGCAGTGCCCTAGTCATTTTTTGACTAACTTTTTTGGTGAATTTTTTCACTGTTTTTCTTCGAATCGACTTCAAGGTGTCGTAGGGATGCCCGGTTTTAAACGTTGCGGCGCCTGTGCTCGGATGATGTCCATCACAGACCCGCATCGGGAGTGTCTCTTCTGCCTTGGCCGAGGCCACGACACGGAGTCGTGTTCCGACTGCCGGGCCCTCAACCCGAAAGCTTTGCGAGAGCGGTCTCGAAAGCTACTCGAGGCCCGGCATTCGGCTCCGTGCAAGGCCCGGTCGCGTGAGAGGTCCAGGGGTCGATTGCGGAGTCCTCACCGGCCGTCGGCATCGAAGTCTTCTTCGTCCGGTAAGTCCAAGCACAAAAAGTCCAAAAAGCATCGTCGCTCTAGGACTTCGCCTCGCCGGTCTCGCGACTCGGCTGAGGCCCCTCCCGGCACCGTCCCCGCCCCCGCGGCCCCGGACATGCCTGTGGAGTCGCCCCCGCCATACCCGTCCTTCCCGGGTTCGGGGGCGGATCCGGCCCAGATACAGGAATTCCTGTCGGCCATGGCCCGCCTCTTCGGGCCTCAAGGTCCCTCCGGTGCGCCTTCTGGCCCCGCGGGCCCTGATGGGGTTGCTCCGGCGTCGCCGACGGCCCCGGCGTCGCCCGTGCCTCCAGCCTCGATTCCGGCCCCGGCCTCGATCCCGGCTCCGCAACCCCCATCGACGCTGGTCGACCTAACAACACCTCCGCCGGCACCGATGTCTCCGGTGCCGTTCTCGACGCCGCCTGGGGCTCCGGGCAACGTCGTCCCCCAGTTCCTTCCGGCTCCGGACATGGACCCAGAACGACGTCGCTCGACGCCGGTTCCGGCGCCGATGGGACCTTGGGTCCCAAATGTCCCTCCTCCTCCTTATTTTGAACCAGAGGAGGACCAGGAGGACTGGGAGGGGTCTGATGACCCTCTGACACAACAGTGTCAGTACGATGAGGACTGGACAGAGGGTCTAGGGGATGCCAGTGGTCTGGATACTTCCCCTGACACTGGCATGCTGTCTCCTCCCGTGGCTACGGAGGAGGGAGCCAATTTTGCAACGGTGTTGCATAGGGCGGCTGGGGCCTTACGTCTCCAACTCCCTACTGTGGCGGTCAAGACTAATATCTTGACAGAGGTGCTTCAGCCGGCAGCCTCCTCTACGGAGACTGTGCTGCCGTTTAACGATGCCCTCACTGACGTTCTTTGGGCGCCTGGTCCAAGCCCAACACAGGGGCTCCTGTGGATAGCAACGTGTCCCGACGCCATCGCCCGGCTCCGGGCGACCCCCTGTTTCTCTCTGTCCACCCCACTCCTGAGAGCTTGGTTGTCCAAGCCTCCGCTTCCCAAACCGCCTTCCCTACCGCCCCTCCGGATAGGGAATCCAAACGCCTGGATCAATTTGGGAAGAAGGGTTTTTCTTCCTCCAGTGCTGGCTTGCGGTCCATCAACACCGCTTGTCTTTTGGGCCGATATACCAACTCCTTGTGGGATTCGGTGGCGACTGTTTTGCCCCAGTGTTCTGAGGAGGTCCAGACACTGCTTTCCCGTGCCATTGCGGAAGGAAGGGATGCGGCCAAATACACGATACGATGTGGCCTTGATACCGCCGACTCGCTGGGCAGGTCTATTGCAACGACGGTGGCGCTGCGACGCCACGCCTGGCTGAGAACCACTGGTTTTTCAGGGGATGTCCAGAATACTCTCATGGACATGCCCTTTGATGGAGTCGGTCTTTTGGGTCCAAAGCAGACCATGCGTTGGAGCGCTTTAAGGACTCACGGGCTACTGCCAAGTCCCTGGGCCTTTCTGCTACACGCCCTCCGCTGACTTCTGCTTTTCGCCCCTATCGTGGCCACGGAAGGGGCGCCCCGTCATGTCAGCAGCCCAGCCACCGGCCCGCGCAGCAGGCGTCTTCGCGTGGCCGAGGACGTGGATTCCGCCGTGGCGGATCAGGCAACCAGTGTGCGGGTCAGGCCACCACCTCCAACCCGTCCGCGGCCTCCAAGCCCTCCTAGTCCCTCCTTTCAGGTGCACAGCACGCCAGTAGGGGCAGGGTCCACCATCACCTTCCCCACTGGCGTACCATCACCTCGGACAGGTGGGTCTTGGACATTGTCCGAAGGGGCTACTCCCTCCCCTTCGAGACCACCCCCCAGCCATGCCACCTCAATTCCACCGCATGTCAGGGGATCACTTGGTACTTCTGCAGAAGGAAGTCACGGCCCTCTTGACCAAGAGGGCCATCGAGCATGTTCCGACCCCAGAAGTAGGGCGTGGTTGCTACTCCCACTACTTTCTGGTGCCCAAAAGGACAAGGAGGACATGCGTCCTATCTTGGACCTCCGGAACGTCAATCGCTTCCTCCGGAAGGAGAATTCAAGATGCTCACCCTAGCTCAGGTCTTGACTGCCCTCGACCCTGGAGACTGGTTGGTAGCGTTGGACTTGCAGGACGCATATTTCCACATCCCCGTCCTGCCGGCCCACCGGCGTTACCTTCGGTTCACGGTAGGCCCCGAGCATTTTCAGTTCACCGTGCTCCCCTTTGGCCTTACCAGTGCCCCTCGGGTGTTCACGAAAGTGATGGCGGTGGTCGCAGCTCATCTGCGCCGGGCAGGGGTTTCAGTCTTCCCCTACCTCGACGACTGGCTGCTGAAGGCGGGCTCGCCCCAGGCAGTCGTCTCCCACCTCCAGACTACGGCCGAACTCCTGCACTCGCTGGGGTTCTCCATCAATGTGCCGAAGTCGCATCTGATTCCTTCTCCACAGCTCCTTTTCATCGGAGCAGTTCTGGACACGACGCAGTTTCGGGCCTATCCTCCCGAACGGCGAGTCCGGGATATTCAGGCTATGATTCCGATCTTTCAGCCTTTATCCTGGGTTTCGGTACGGATGACCCTGAGGCTGCTGGGCCTCATGGCCTCCTGCATCCTGCTGGTCAATCATGCCAGATGGCATATGCGGGCTCTGCAGTGGGACCTGAAGTTCCAGTGGGCGCAGCACCAGGGCAACCTGTCCGATCACGTCCAGATCTCGGAGGGGACTGCAAAACAGTTGCAGTGGTGGCTCTCGAACCGGCAATGGGTCATGGGCAGATCCCTCTACCTTCCCCAGCCAGAGCACACAGTTGTGACGGACGCCGTCCCTTCTGGGATGGGGCGGTCACATGGGAGAGGCGGAGATCAGAGGCCTCTGGTCTCCGGGCGGAGTCCCGGCTCCATATCAACATTCTGGAGCTCCGGGCGATCCGACTTGCACTCAAGGCATTCCTTCCCTCTGTCAAAGGGAAGGTAGTGCAGGTGTTCACAGACAACACCACCGCCATGTGGTACTGCAACAAACAAGGCGGGGTGGGGTCGTGGACCCTTTGTCAGGAGGCTCTGCGCCTCTGGACATGGCTGGAACATCAGGGCATGTTCCTGATGGTTCAACACCTGGCAGGTTCCCTGAACGCCAGGGCGGACGAACCTCAGCCGCAGGTGCATGATGGATCACGAATGGCGTCTTCACTCAGAAGTGGCGCAAGGACTCTTTCTACAGTGGGGAGAGCCTTGGTTAGATCTATTCGCCACCGAAGAGAACGCGCAATGTCATCAGTTCTGCGCGTTGGAATTTCCAAGGCGGCACTCGCTCGGCGACGCTTTTCGTCACGAGTGGAGTTGCGGTCTATTGTACGCCTTTCCGCCTATACCTCTTCTACCCAGAGTGTTGAAGAAGATTCGGCACGACCGGGCCCAAGTCATTCTTGTGGCTCCGGACTGGGCTCGAAGAGTTTGGTATCCCGAGCTACTCAATATGAGCGTAGATCCCCCGATCCGTCTTCCTCTTCGGGAGGATCTTCTGTCGCAGCAGCAGGGGACGGTCCTCCACCCGAACCTGTCCAGTCTACACCTGCTTGCGTGGAGATTGAGCGGTGTAGGAAAGTGGCCCTGTATATACTGCACCAAAGTAAGGTTCAGTGTGCACAGAGTCCCCAGTCCCCAGAGGTTTGGCAGAGGCTAAAGTTAGATATAACCTTACTCTCTAAAGTGGTAGCTTGGTCGAGCAGTAAGGCAGTATCAGAGGACAGTGTAAAGCATTTGTTGTACACACTGTCAGCAAATGAAGCCACACACTCAAGAACTGAACTCTAGGCCAATGGTTTGTATATAAAAAATATATGCTTGTTTTATTTTAGAACCAACAATAGGGTCAAAATATACTTTCTCAGTATGAGATGTTCTGGTTAGCCACCTTACAAAATAGGCAATAGACTTGTTGGTGGTAATAATCACAGTTGGTGCAAGAGGCAACACAGGGTCAAATACAATGCAACATTGAGCTTAATGGAAAATTGTGATTAATTACAATTAATGACTTTGTAGGTAACGTTTCTAACCACAGGACTGGATCCTGGATTCAGTCCTGGGACACTTCCTGGAAACAGGTAAGAAAAAGCGTTTTGGTTATTGTAGTGATTTTTGAGGAATATTACTGTATTTCAAAAGTCGACACTTAGAAACTTTTCTGGGTAAAATTACCAATGTTATCCTATGGAAGGAAATGCAGTTTGCAAGCAAAGCAGGTTTACGTTACTTTTGTAATCCAGTGCTGGGTTCTCGGGTTCAGCACTGGGGTATCTAGCTAAAACAGGTAGGTAATTACGTTTGTATCATTGGCACGATTTTTAAAGAATATTTGTAAAATGCAGAAATCGACACTTAGAAACTTTTTCAACAAAAGCAGGCAATGGTATCCTATGAGAGGAATTTCGAGTTACTGGTAAGCACGGTAAAAATTACTTTTCATGGTTGGTACTAACCTAAAAGAGGCAGTACTGACGTCTCTCCTGATAGCAGGTGAGTAGTTCGGAATTCGTTACTGTTGTGATTTTTAAACAATATTTTAGTATTTCAAAAGTAGACACTTAGAAGAAATTTCACAGAAAACCAGTCAATGGATCCCTATGGAAGAAAATTGAGTTAGCGGTAAGTAACGTTGGGATTACTTTTTAGGGCCAGTGTTGGGCACCCCGGTCCAGCACTGGGGCCTCTTCTAATGCCATGTGAGTATTTTCGTTTTCGTGACTCGGTTGATTTTAGGTGAATATTTTAAAGTTCCAAAACTCCACACTTAGAAGAAATTCCAGGTGCGAGCCAGTCAGTGTTACCCTATGGAAGGAAAGTGAGTTATCGGTCTTTGGGTAAGTACTCGACTGGCAGAGTTAAGGTTCTGGGCATAGACTCAGGGGTCCCCCAGTATCAGGTAAGTACAGTTGTTACACCCTCAGCGGCACAGGGGCGGCCGGGTGCAGAGTGAGTAGGCCCAATGTTATCCTATGGCAGGCAGGGGGCCTCGGGTTGGTGGCTGCTGGCAAGCAGGCCACGCGGCTGTGGGAGCTGGGCTCCTGGTCACTTGCCCAGGGCAAATGGGGAAGTAGGTTAGGGTAGAGGTTGCACTTCCAGGGGCACTCGGGCGGCTGGGTGCAGGGTGCTTTGAGAAGTCGGGCGCTCAATGTTAACCAATGGCAATCTTGGACGGTGAAAAAAGGCTGCAGGCTCGGGGACGGTGATTCTTCAGGGGCGACCAACACTTTGGGAGGTAAGTTGGGATCTTGGAGGATAGGTAGACACCCAGGAGTTGGGCACAGGGGGCCGTGGGGCGCCGGGTGCAGGGGTGTCTTTGAGGTCGGGAAATCTTACCCCCTGCTGGTCGCGGTTGGAGGGGTCCCTTGTCCTGAGGCTGCAGGCGTCGTCTGGGTCGTCGAGGAGGGTCCTTGGGCACTGGATTCCAGGTCAGAATCGCCGGGGGACGTCCTCAACGTCTTGGTTCACTCGGGCACAGGCCGGGCTCGGCGGGTGCAGAGGGTGCAGGTTTCGCGGTTCCGTGCCAGGGCTGGGTCTTTTGGAGTTTGTTCTTTTGAGCAGTACCACTGCTCGTGGGAGTCCCTGGGTTGAAGGCTGTGGCACAGAAGTCAGGTCCTCCGGGGTTTTTGAGGTTGCTGAGGCCGGGGTTCCGCAGGAGCAGGTTCAGAGGTCGACAGGCCGGTAGGGCTGGGGCCAAGTCAGTTGTCGTCGCCTCCTTGTTAGCAGCTGCACGGCTGGTCTTCTTGCTTCGTCTTCTCTTCTTGTTTTTGGATTCGGGAACTGAGGAAGGAAGGTTCAGGGAGCCCCTAAATACTAAATTTAGGGGTGGTTACAGGTAGGTAAGGGCAGGGGCCAATGGGTCCCTTCCCTGGGGTGGGTACACCCCCTATTCTGCTCCTCTCTAGTGGGAGGGGGGCAGGAGCCTGTCCCTGGTTGGCTGGGTCCCCCCATCCTCAAGATGGCGGGGACTCTAGTTTGGGCTTCACCTCGTCTCCCCCATCTTAGGGGTGGAGTTGGCAGAGGTGGGCACAACCCATTTCCTGCCTCTGGTTTTCCCGCCGGTTCTCCCGCCAGAAGTGGGGGTAGAACCAGTGGGGACCAGTTTGCTGGAAGCAGCAAGTGGTCTGGGGAAGCTCAAAAGGCGGCAGGCCTTTGAAGCTCCCCCTGCCCATCCTGGGGGAGGAGGCTTTGGCACCTCGCCCCAGGATGCGCATTCTTTCAGGCCCCTGAGAGCAGAGGCTCTCGACCCAGGGGTCAGAAACATGTCTGGTGGTGGCAGCCTGGGCAGCCACTCAGTCCGGACACTGGAGGTCGGGTTGGTTTCAGGGGGCATCTCTAAGATGCCCTCTGGAGTGCGTTTTACATTAAATCCCACACTGGCATCAGTGGGGGTTTAATGGGCTAAGAAGTTTGATACTAAACTTCTTAGTTTTCAGTGGGGCCATTATGGTGCTGTGGAGTTCGTAATGACAGACTCCCAGCACCATATACTCTTAATGGCAGCACTGCACTTACAATGCCCAAGAATGGACTTGGGCACTGTAGGGGCACAGGGCTCATGCCTCTATGCCCTCACCACTGGCATAGTGCACCCAGCTAGAGGGGTGGCTGACCTAGGCCAGGGCAGTGGCTTGTAGGCATGGCACACAGGGATGTGTGCCATGTCGACTCTTCGCTTTTGTTCTGCCCCAAGACACGCAGCCTGCAAAGGCAGTGTGTGTGTGTAAGGTACAGGGTCCCTAAGGGTGGCACAACAAGTGCTGCAGCCCTTAGGGGCCTTCCCTGGTCACAGTGCCCTGGGTACCCATGGTACCATTTACCAGGGGCTGACCTGTGGCCAGGGATGCCAATTGGGTGTAGGTATCAATGCAGTTTTAGGGAAGGAACACAGGCCCTGGGTACCTGGTTGGCAGGAGCCCAGGGCACACTCGGTCAAAGCACATCAGCATCTCAGCAAAAAGTGGGGGCATACCATGCAAGAAAGATGGCACTTTCTCACAAGCGGCGGCAGTTGATTCCTTTCGACTTGCCTCCCGAAGTTTGTGATGTGATTCTGGCAGCCAGGCGTCCCTCCACTAAGGTGGTATACGCCTGCAGGTGGAACAAATTTGTGGCATGGTGCACAGCAAAGGCTGTGAATCCCCTTTCTGCCCCTCTTTCTGAGGTCCTTCTGTTCCTTCTTTCTCTGGCCCAACAGGGTTCTGCCCTGGGTACCATCAAGGGTTATCTTTGTGCTATCTCGGCCTTCCTCAGGCTCCCTGATCAGCCCTCCCTTTTCAAGTCCCCTGTTGTTAACAGGTTCTTAAAAGGCATTACTCACCTCTTCCCTCCTGTTCCGTTTGTTATGCCTCAGTGGGACTTGAACTTGGTTCTTACCTTTTTAATGTGCGCTCCCTTTGAGCCTCTCCATAACTGTCCTCTTCGTCTTCTGACTCTGAAGACAGCCTTTCTGGCAGCCATCACCTCCGCTCGGCGGGTGAGAGCTCCAGGCTCTATCTTGCAAACCTCCCTTTCTGTCTGTTCATCCAGACAAGGTTGTTCTTCGGACGCGTCCGTCCTTCTTGCCAAAGGTGGTTACTGCTTTCCACATTGGGCAGATCATCACTTTGCCCACCTTCTTTCCGCCTCCGCATCCTTCCAGAGAGGAAGAGAGGCTCCACCGTCTGGACCCAAAACGTGCGCTCTCCTTCTATATCGACCGCACAAAACACTTCCGGGTGGATGACCAGCTCTTTGTTGGCTACGTGGGCGCCAAAAAGGTCGGGCGGTGCACAAGAGGACCATCTCCCGCTGGGTTACCTTGTGCATCAAGACCTGCTATTCTTTGGCTAAGAAGGAGCCTCCTGTTGGGCTGCGTGCCCATTCCACCAGGGCAACGGTGCTACCACGGCCTTGGGCCGCGGTGTTCCGCTGCCGGTTATCTGTCAGGCAGCTACGTGGGCCTCGCTGCACACGTTTACAAAGCATTACTGCCTTGACAGTCAGGTCCGGAGGGACGGCTTCTTTGGCCGTTCTGTCCTCCAGGACTTCCTTGTCTGATCTTTGTTCGCAGACCCACCACCGGGGTTGGTATTGCTGGGGTATCTATTCTAAGGTAAGGAATCTGTCACTAACGTGTCTCTTTCAGATGCACAAGTTACTAACTTGTGTAACGATATATCTGTAAGAGACAGTAGTTAGTGACAGATTCCTACCGCCCACCCATCCTCCCCGTTCTGCGAACTGATTTCTAGGGTTAAGGACATCCCTTTCAGGGCCCTAGTATTTTTCAGACACCTATGTCAGCTTCTTGCATGGCTCTGAGTTCCTGGCGTGGAAAGTCGTGTACAGAACTGACGTCAGCGCGCAGGGGCGGCGCCTAAGTACTGCCCGCGACGTCATCCCGGCGATCACGACGCCGACGACGGACGCGGAGCCGCACGACGCCGCCTACCGACGCGCAAGGGTACTGCTACGCAAAAACTTTCCGGATCCAGCCTGACGCCTGGGGATATTCTAAGGTAAGGAATCTGTCACTAACTACTGTCTCTTACAGATATATCGTTACACAAGTTAGTAACTTGTGCGTCACTAACGTGTCTCTTTCAGATGCACAAGTTACTAACTTGTGTAACGATATATCTGTAAGAGACAGTAGTTAGTGACCGATTCCTTACCGCCCCACCCATCCTCCCCGTTCTGCGAACTGATTTCTAGGGTTAAGGACATCCCTTTCAGGGCCCTAGTATTTTTCAGACACCTATGTCAGCTTCTTGCATGGCTCTGCGTTCCTGGCGCGGAAAGTCGTGTACAGAACTGACGTCAGCGCGCAGGGGCGGCGTGTAAGTACTGCCCGCGACGTCATCCCGGCGACCACGACGACGGAGGCGGAGCCGCACGACGCCGCCTACCGACGCGCAAGGGTACTGCTACGCAAAAAACTTTCCGGATCCAGCCTGACGCCTGGGGATATTCCAAGGTAAGGAATCTGTCACCAACTACTGTCTCTTACAGATATATCGTTACACAAGTTAGTAACTTGTGCATCAAGGTAATTATATTAGGAATAGGTCTCCCAATGCTGCACGATTTATCATTCAAATATCTGCTTTAAATATCTTTTGAAAGTGATGGGTTCTGAAAATACACACATTTTTCATCGGATACACAATTTTGGTATATAAATATATTAATTTAAACAAACAAAAGCTTCTTACTTAGTTGGCTGGGTTGCACACCGGAGCGCTGCTCACAGGTATTTGGAGAGCTACCTGTAGCTCACGAGCTACTTACTGGAGAAGCCTTGTTCAAACATACTTTATTCAGTGTTTGAAATGATTTTTACGCTATTCCCTTCATTTTCTGTCATCTTTGAAGTACTGTCTTCTAAATTAAAGTCATGTTTTAAAATGTAACCCTCCTGTGTAAGGAAAAAGGCTGCTTGTAACCCACAATCTTTGTATGGTCTGCTTACCCTCCTCCCACTCAGTCAAACAATTTGAATGTTGTCAGAAAAAGTCAATATCTGAAAGAGACCATTAGTTATAGATTCCTTATCTTAGAATTACCCCCAGGCGGCCGACTTGATCCGGAGAATTTTTCTGTAGCAGTACCCCTACGTGTCGATAGATGGCGTCGGTCGACTCCGGCGTCATGGTTGCCGGGATGACCTTACAGTGTCTACTTAGACGCCGCCCCTGCGCGCTGACGTTGGTTCTTTCTTTTTCTACGCCAGCCAGCGCAGATCCGGAGAGAGCTTGCCCCTTATTCATGTTTTTGACTACATTTTTTTTTCAACTTTTGTCGGCGTCTTTTTTTGAGTCTATCGACTCCTGGTAGCACGAGGGATGTCCCATCGTCGGACCGGCTTCAAGCCTTGTGACTCCTGTCACAAGTTGATGTCCGTTACGGATCCGCACCTCGTGTGCCTTTGGTGTCTGGAGCGCGACCACGCCCTGAAGTCATGCTCCAACTGCCGGGCCATGAATCCGAAGTTTTTGCGGGAGCGGTTCCGAAAGCTTTTGGAGGCTCAGCAGTCCGCTCCGCGTCGTTCGAGGTCCCGGTCGAAAGGAAGGTCTCGGGACCGGTCGCGGAGCCACCAGCCCTCGTCATCAGTCTTCGCACTCCTCGGGTAAGTCAAAGCACAAAAAGAAGGCGAAGAAGCATCGTCACTCTTCGCCTTCTCCCTGTCCGCCGGCCGACGCGGGACCCGGCGCATCGTTGCTCTCCGGCTCAATCTTGGGAGCCCGCTTCTGGGATGGCTCCGCGCTTCCCTCCCTTTCCCGGAGCCGGAGCGTCCCCTGCCCAGCTTTGAGCCTTTTACGAAGCGCTTCACAGCATCTTTGGGCAGCCCGACTACGCCGGCGCTCCTTCAAGCCCGCGGACTTGGCTGGGGGCCCTAGGCCTTCTATGCTGGCGGCTTCGGCTCCAGGCCTGGATCTGGATTGGCGTCGGTTGACCTCACGGTACCTTCCCCAGCGCCGATTCCAGTGACGACGCCGGTCGTGCCTCCAACCGGCGTCAACCCCAGCCTCACCCTCGACTTGGACACGGAGCCAGACCGACGTCGCCCGACGTTGGTACCGGCGCCGGAGGGTACTTTTGTACCACTGTTCATCCCTGGCGTTCCCTACCACCCTGAGTGACAGCTAGAGGAGGGTGAGGAGGACTGGGAGGGGTCTGGAGACCCTTTAGCCGACCAGCTTGAGGAGCCGGACTGGCGAGAGGAACTGGATGATGCCAGTGGTTTGGATACCTCCCCAGACCTCGGCATGCTCTCCCCCCTACCGTAGCTACGGAGGAGGGAGCTTCGTACGCAGTGGTGTTGCGTAGGGCGGCTGAGGCCTTGGGCCTGGAACTTCCTACAGTGGCAATCTGAAAGAGACACGTTAGTGACAGATTCCTTACCTTAGAATATCCCCAGGCGTCAGGCTGGATCCGGAAAGTTTTTTGCGTAGCAGTACCCTTGCGCGTCGGTAGGCGGCGTCGTGCGGCTCCGCGTCCGTCGTCGGCGTCGTGATCGCCGGGATGACGTCGCGGGCAGTACTTAGGCGCCGCCCCTGCGCGCTGACGTCAGTTCTTCTTTTTCCGCGCCAGTAAGCGCAGATCCGGGAAGAGCAGTGCCCTAGTCACTTTTTGACTATCTTTTTGTGAAATTTTTCACTGTTCTCTTCAACGAGTCTTCACGACTCCTAAGGTGTCGTAGGGATGCCCGGCTTTAAGCCCTGCGAGGAATGTGGTCGTATGATGTCCATCACGGACCCCCACCTCGAGTGTCTCTTCTGCCTCGGCCGAGGCCACGACACGAAGTCGTGCCCTGACTGCCGGAAACTTCATCCGAAGGCTTTGCGGGAGCGGTCTCGAAAGCTCCTTGAAGTCCGGCAGTCGGCTCCGCGCCGCAGCAAGCCCCGGTCCCGGGAGAGGTCGAGGGCCGGACGCGGAGTCCCCGCCGTTCGTCGGAATCCAAGTCTTCGCGCTCCTCCGGTAAGTCGAAGCACAAGAAGTCTAAGCGGCGTCATCGCTCTAAGACTTCGCCTCGCCGGTCGCGCGACTCGGCTGAGGTCCCTGTCGGCACCGGCACCGCCCCCGCGGCCCCGGACGTGCCTGTCGAGTTGCCCCCGCATTACCCGTCCTTCCCGGGTTCGGGGCGACTCCGGCCGAGTACAGAAATTCCTGTCGGCCATGGCCCGCCTCTTCGGGCCTCAAGGTCCCTCCGGTGCGCCTTCGGGCCCCGCGGGCCCAGATGGGGTTGCTCCGGCGTCGCCGTCGACTCCGGTCCCGGCGTCGCCTGTCCCACCAGCCTTCGTCCCGGCCTCGGCTCCGGCCCCGGCCTCGACCCCGGTTCCGGTGGTGCCGCAACCCCCATCGACGCCGGTTGACCTAACCACGCCTCCGCCGACGCCGATGTCCCCGGTGCCGTTTCCGACGCCGTCCGGGGCTCCGGGCGGCGTCGTTCCCCGGTTCTCCCCGGGTCCGGACATGGAGCCGGACCGGCGTCGCCCGACGCCGGTTCCGGCGCCGATGAGGCCTTGGGTCCCTTATGTCCCTCCTCCTCCATCTTTTCAACCTGAGGAGGACCAGGAGAGCTGGGAGGGGTCTGACGACCCTCTCACACAACAGTGCGAGTTTGACCCGGACTGGGTTGAGGAACTTGGGGATGCCAGTGGGCTGGATACCTCCCCGACTCTGGCATGCTGTCTCCTCCCGTGGCAACGGAGGAGGGGGCTAATTTTGCAACGGTGTTGCGTAGAGCTGCTGGAGCCTTAAATCTCCAGTTGCCTACAGTGGCCGTCAGGACTAACCTCCTGACTGAAGTGCTTCAGCCGGCGGCCTCCTCTTCGGAGCCTGTGCTGCCGTTCAACGAGGCACTGACTGACGTTCTTTTGGGTGCCTGGTCCAAACCCACCACAGGGGCTCCTGTGGATAGGAACGTGGCCCGACGCCATCGCCCGGCTCCGGGCGACCCCCTGTTTCTCTCCCAACACCCCACCCCTGAGAGCTTGGTTGTCCAAGCCTCTGCCTCCCAAACAGCCTTCCCTACCGCCCCTCCGGTTAGGGAATCCAAGCGCCTGGATCACTTTGGGAAGAAGGCTTTCTCTTCCTCCAGTGCTGGCTTGCGGTCTGTTAATACCGCTTGCCTCTTGGGCCGATACACCCACTCCCTGTGGGATTCGGTGGCTGATGTTTTGCCGCAGTGTTCTGAGGAGGTCCAGACACTGCTTACCCGCGCTATTGCGGAAGGGCGTGATGCGGCTAAGTATACCATCCGCTGTGGCCTTGATACCGCCGACTCGCTGGGCAGATCGCTTGCAACGACGGTGGCGCTGCGTCGCCACGCCTGGCTGAGAACCACTGGTTTTTCAGGGGATGTCCAGAATACTCTCATGGACATGCCCTTTGATGGAGTCGGTCTTTTTGGTTCAAAGGCAGACCATGCGCTGGAGCGTTTCAAGGACTCACGGGCTACTGATAAGTCCCTGGGCCTTGCTGTTGTGCGCCCTCCGCAAACGTCTGCTTTTCGCCCCTTTCGTGGCCACGGAAGGGGCGCCCAGTCACGTCCACAGCCCGGCCAACGGCCCGCGCAGCAAGCGCCTTCGCGTGGCCGAGGACGTGGATACCGCCGTGGCGGTTCGGGCAACCAGCGTGCGGGTCAGGCCACCACCTCCAACCCGTCCGCGGCCTCCAAGCCCTCCTAGTCCCTCCTTTCAGGTGCACAGCACGCCAGTCGAGGGCAGGGTCTGCCATCACCTTCACCACTGGCGTCCCATCACCTCGGACAAGTGGGTCTTGGACATTGTCCGAAGGGGCTACTCCCTCCCCTTCGAGACCACCCCCCAGCCATGCCACCTCAATTCCACCGCATGTCAGGGGATCACTTGGTGCTTCTACAGAAGGAAGTCACGGCCCTCTTGGCCAAGAGGGCCATCGAGCATGTTCCGACCCCAGAAGTAGGGCGTGGTTGCTACTCCCACTACTTTCTGGTGCCCAAAAGGACAAGGAGGACATGCGTCCTATCTTGGACCTCCGGAACGTCAATCGCTTCCTCCGGAAGGAGAAGTTCAAGATGCTCACCCTAGCTCAGGTCTTGACTGCCCTCGACCCCGGAGACTGGTTGGTAGCGTTGGACTTGCAGGACGCCTATTTCCACATCCCCGTCCTGCCGGCCCACCGGCGTTACCTTCGGTTCACGGTAGGCCTCGAAGCATTTTCAGTTCACCGTGCTCCCCTTTGGCCTTACCAGTGCCCCTCGGGTGTTCACGAAAGTGATGGCGGTGGTCGCAGCTCATCTGCGCCGGGCAGGGGTTTCAGTCTTCCCCTACCTCGACGACTGGCTGCTGAAGGCGGGCTCGTCCCAGGCAGTTGTCTCCCACCTCCAGACTACGGCCGAACTCCTGCACTCGCTGGGGTTCTCCATCAATGTGCCAAAGTCGCATCTGATTCCTTCTCCACAGCTCCTTTTCATCGGAGCAGTTCTGGACACGACGCAGTTTCGGGCCTATCCTCCCGAACGGCGAGTCCGGGATATTCAGGCTATGATTCCGATCTTTCAGCCCTTATCCTGGGTTTCGGCACGGATGACCCTGAGGCTGCTGGGCCTCATGGCCTCCTGCATCCTGCTGGTCACTCATGCCAGATGGCATATGCGGGCTCTGCAGTGGGACCTGAAGTTCCAGTGGGCGCAGCACCAGGGCGACCTGTCCGATCACGTCCAGATCTCGGAGGGGACTGCAAAACAGTTGCAGTGGTGGCTCTCGAACCGGCAATGGGTCATGGGCAGATCCCTCTCCCTTCCCCAGCCAGAGCACACAGTTGTGACGGACGCGTCCCTTCTGGGATGGGGCGGTCACATGGGAGAGGCGGAGATCAGAGGCCTCTGGTCTCCGGCGGAGTCCCGGCTCCATATCAACCTTCTGGAGCTCCGGGCGATCCAACTTGCACTCAAGGCATTCCTTCCCTCTGTCAAAGGGAAGGTAGTGCAGGTGTTCACAGACAACACCACCGCCATGTGGTACTGCAACAAACAAGGCGGGGTGGGGTCGTGGACCCTTTGTCAGGAGGCTCTGCGCCTCTGGACATGGCTGGAACATCAGGGCATGTTCCTGGTGG
This sequence comes from Calotriton arnoldi, assembly GCA_963921515.1. NCBI lineage: Eukaryota > Metazoa > Chordata > Amphibia > Caudata > Salamandridae > Calotriton > Calotriton arnoldi. Next base: position 27,957 of record CAWUFW010024750.1, on the reverse strand, counting down.
TTCAACACCTGGCAGGTTCCCTGAACGCCAGGGCGGACGAACTCAGCCGCAGGTGCATGATGGATCCACGAATGGCGTCTTCACTCGGAAGTGGCGCAAGGACTCTTTCTACAGTGGGGAGAGCCTTGGTTAGATCTATTCGCCACCGAAGAGAACGCGCAATGTCATCAGTTCTGCGCGTTGGAATTTCCAAGGCGGCACTCGCTCGGCGACGCTTTCGTCACGAGTGGAGTTGCGGTCTATTGTACGCCTTTCCGCCTATACCACTTCTACCCAGAGTGTTGAAGAAGATTCGGCACGACCGGGCCCAAGTCATTCTTGTGGCTCCGGACTGGGCTCGAAGAGTTTGGTATCCCGAGCTACTCAATATGAGCGTAGATCCCCCGATCCGTCTGCCTCTTCGGGAGGATCTTCTGTCGCAGCAGCAGGGGACGGTCCTCCACCCGAACCTGTCCAGTCTACACCTGCTTGCGTGGAGATTGAGCGGCGGCAGTTGATTCCTTTCGACTTGCCTCCCGAAGTTTGTGATGTGATTCTGGCAGCCAGGCGTCCCTCCACTAAGGTGGTATACGCCTGCAGGTGGAACAAATTTGTGGCATGGTGCACAGCACAGGCTGTGAATCCCCTTTCTGCCCCTCTTTCTGAGGTCCTTCTGTTCCTTCTCTCTTTGGCCCAACAGGGTTCTGCCCTGGGTACCATCAAGGGTTATCTTTGTGCTATCTCGGCCTTCCTCAGGCTCCCTGATCAGCCCTCCCTTTTCAAGTCCCCTGTTGTTAACAGGTTCTTAAAAGGCATTACTCACCTCTTCCCTCCTGTTCCGTTTGTGATGCCTCAGTGGGACTTGAACTTGGTTCTTACCTTTTTAATGTGCGCTCCCTTTGAGCCTCTACATAACTGTCCTCTTCGTCTTCTGACTCTGAAGACAGCCTTTCTGGTGGCCATCACCTCCGCTCGGCGGGTGAGTGAGCTCCAGGCTCTATCTTGCAAACCTCCCTTTCTGTCTGTTCATCCAGACAAGGTTGTTCTTCGGACGCGTCCGTCCTTCTTGCCAAAGGTGGTTACTGCTTTCCACATTGGGCAGACCATCACTTTGCCCACCTTCTTTCCGCCTCCGCATCCTTCCAGAGAGGAAGAGAGGCTCCACCGTCTGGACCCAAAACGTGCGCTCTCTTTCTATATTGACCGCACAAAACACTTCCGGGTGGATGACCAGCTCTTTGTTGGCTACGTGGGCGCCAAAAAGGTCGGGCGGTGCACAAGAGGACCATCTCCCGCTGGGTTACCTTGTGCATCAAGACCTGCTATTCTTTGGCTAAAAGGAACCTCCTGTTGGGCTGCGTGCCCATTCCACCAGGGCAACGGCTGCTACCACGGCCTTGGGCCGCGGTGTTCCGCTGCCGGTTATCTGTCAGGCAGCTACGTGGGCCTCGCTGCACACGTTTACAAAGCATTACTGCCTTGACAGTCAGGTCCGGAGGGACGGCTTCTTTGGCCGTTCTGTCCTCCAGGACTTCCTTGTCTGATCTTTGTTCGCAGACCCACCACCGGGGTTGGTATTGCTGGGGTATCTATTCTAAGGTAAGGAATCTGTCACTAACGTGTCTCTTTCAGATGCACAAGTTACTAACTTGTGCAACGATATATCTGTAAGAGACAGTAGTTAGTGACAGATTCCTTACCGCCCCACCCATCCTCCCCGTTCTGCGAACTGATTTCTAGGGTTAAGGACATCCCTTTCAGGGCCCTAGTATTTTTCAGACACCTATGTCAGCTTCTTGCATGGCTCTGCGTTCCTGGCGCGGAAAGTCGTGTACAGAACTGACGTCAGCGCGCAGGGGCGGCGCCTAAGTACTGCCCGCGACGTCATCCCGGCGATCACGACGCCGACGACGGACGCGGAGCCGCACGACGCCGCCTACCGACGCGCAAGGGTACTGCTACGCAAAAAACTTTCCGGATCCAGCCTGACGCCTGGGGATATTCTAAGGTAAGGAATCTGTCACTAACTACTGTCTCTTACAGATATATCGTTACACAAGTTAGTAACTTGTGCGTCAGGACTAACCTCCTGACAGAGGTACTTCAACTGACAGCGGCCTCTTCGGAGCCCCTGCTGCCTTTTAATGAAGCCCTCACTGACGTCCTTCTGGGCACTTGGTCCAAGCCCAGCACAGGGGCTCCTTTGGATAGGATAATTGCCCGACGCCATCGCCCGGCCCCGGGCGGCCAACGTTTCCTCTCCCAACACCCTACCCTCGAGAGCTTGGTGGTCCAAGCCTCGCCTTCTAAGGGCGCATTCCCTACTGCACCCCCAGATAGGGAATCCAAGAAGCTGGACCACCTTGGGAAGATGTTTTCTTCCACCAGCTTAGCGCTGCGGTCGGTGAACACCGCATGCCTCTTGGGCCGCTATTTCCATACGGTGTGGGATACGGTTGCGCACATGCTGCCACAGTGCCCGGAGGAGGCTCGGGCCGTTCTCACCCGCACAGTGGCAGAGGGTCGAGACGCAGCTAAGTTCACCATTCGGTGTGGGCTGGATATCGCCGACTCTGGGCAAAACGGTTTCCACGTCGGCAGCCTTGAGGTGCTACGCCTGGTTGAGGACGTCTGGTTTCTATGGGGATGTCCAATCCACACTTTTGGACATGCCCTTTGATGGCCGTCACCTGTTCGGTGACAAGGCGGACTCAGCGCTCGAGCGCTTCAAGAATTCTAGGGCTACGGCCAGATCTCGGCATCCTCTCACCCTCCGCTGTCCACCTTTCTTGGTTACGGAAGGGGTGCCCCACCACGTTCCTCCCCATCTGGCCACAGGGCTGCGCAAGCTACCCAGCCTCTGCGTGGACGTGGGACCCAGCGACGCAGGTCTGGGGACCAGCGGGCGGGCCAGTCCACCCATCACCCTCCTGCAGCAGCCTCCAAACCCTCCTAGTCCGACCTTTCAGGGCCACCAATTGCCAGTGGGCGGCAGGATCCGCCATCCCCTCCCCCACTGGCAAAACATCACGTCGGACAGGTGGGTTTTGCAGATAGTCCGAATGGGCTACTCCCTCCCCTTCGAGACTACCCCTCCCTCCATGCCACCAGCACTCCATCGCATGTCGGAGGATCACTTGGCCCTTCTCCACCAGGAAGTTGCAGCTCTCTTGGCCAGGGGAGCTATCGAAAGGGTCCCTGTGCCAGAAGTAGGTCGAGATTGCTACTCCACTACTTTCTGGTACCCAAGAAGGACAAAGGCCTACGTCCTATCTTAGACCTCAGGGCCCTCAACCGCTTCCTCCGGAAGGAAAAGTTCAAGATGCTCACGTTGGCTCAGGTCCTGTCTGCCCTCGACCTTGGAGACTGGATGGTAGCGTTGTACTTGCAGGACCCCTACTTCCATATCCTGTCCTGCCAGCCCACAAGTGTTACCTGCGGTTCACGGTAGGCCACGAGCATTTTCAGTTTACCGTGCTCCCCTTCGGCCTTACCAGCGCCCCTCGGGTGTTCACGAAAGTGATGGCGGTGGTTGCAGCTCATCTGCGCAGATCAGGGGTTCCAGTCTTCCCCTATCTCGGCGACTGGCTGTTGAAAGCGAGCTCGCCCCAGGCTGTCGTCTCCCACATTCAGACTACGGCGGACCTCCTGCACTCGCTGGGGTTCACTATCAACGTGCCGAAGTCACACCTGATTCCCTCTCAGAAGCTCCTTTTCATCGGAGAAGTTTTGGATACAGCGCAGTTTCGGGCATATCTTCCCGAGCAGCGAGTCCGGGATATTCGGGCTATGATACCGATGTTTCAGCCTCTGTCCCGGATTTCGGTGAGACTGACCCTGAGGCTGCTGGGCCTCATGGCCTCCTGCATCCTGCTGGTGGATCATGCCAGGTGGCATATGTGGGCTCTGCAGTGGGACCTGAAGTCCCAGTGGGCGCAGCATCAGGGGAATCTTTCCGCTGTCGTCCAGATCTCGGAGGGGACTGCACGTCAATTGCAGTGGTGGCTCACGAACCAGGATTGTCAGCGGCAGATCCCTCTCCCTTCCCCAACCAGAGTTCACAGTAGTGACTGATGCGGCGGCTACCTGCTAGAGGTGGAGATCAGGTGTCTCTGGTCTCCAGCGGAGTCCGGTCTCCACATCAACCTTTTGGAGCTCCGGGCTATCCGTCTTGCACTGAAGGCATTCCTTCCTTCTGTAAAAGGAAGAGTAGTGCAGGTGTTCAGACAACACCACCACCATGTACTACTGCAACAAACAGGGGGGTGTGGGGTCGTGGAACCTCGGTCAAGAGGCTCTTCACCTCTGGACATAGCTGGAACATCAAGGCATATCCCTGGTGGTTCAACACCTGGCAGGTTCCGTGAACGCCAGGGCGGACGAACTCAGACGCCGGTGCATGATGGATCACGAATGGCGTCTTAACTTGGAGGTGGTGCAAGGTCTCTTTCAGCAGTGGGGAGAGCCTTGGTTAGATCTGTTTGCCACCGAAGAGAACGCACAATGTCAGCAATTCTGAGTGTTGGAATTTCCAAGGCGGCACTCGCTCGGCGCCGCTTTTCGTCGCGAGTGAACTGCAGCCTTCTGTTCGCCTTTCCGCCTGTACCACTTCTACCCAGAGTGCTGAAGAAGATCAAGCGCGACGGGGCCCAAGTCATTCTTGTGGCTCCGGACTGGGCACGACAAGTCCGGTACCCCAAGCTCTTGAGCATGGCCATGGATCTTCCGATCAGGCTGCCTCTTCGGGAGGATCTTCTGTCGCAGCAGCAGGGGACGGTCCTCCACCCGAACCTGTCCAGCCTCCACCTCCTTGCGTGGAGATTGAGCGGTGACAGTTGATAGCTTTCGACCTTCCTTCCGAAGTCTGTAACGTTATCTTGGCAGCCAGGCGTCCCTCCACTAAAACGGTATATGCCTCTAAATGGAACCAATTTGTGGCATGGTGCACATCAAAGGCTGTGGATCTCCTTACTGCCCCTCTTTCGGAGGTTCTCCTGTTCATTCTATCTTTGGCCCAGCAGGGCTCTGCTCTAGGCACTCTTAAAGGCTACCTTTCGGCCTTCTCTGCCTTTCTGCGCCTTCCTGATCAGCCTTCTCTTTTCAAGTCTCCGATTGTAAATAGATTTCTGAAGGGCATTACTCATCTCTTTCCTCCTTCTCCTTTCGTAATGCCCAAGTGGGACTTAAATCTTGTTCTTATTTACCTTATGTGTGCTCCCTTCGAGCCACCACATAATTGTCCTCTTCGTCTTCTTACCTTGAAGACCGCTTTCCTGCTTGCCATCACATCTGCTCGCAGGGTGAGTGAGCTTCAGGCTCTTTCCTCGAAGCCTCCTTTTCTTGCAGTTCATCCGGACAAAGTGGTCCTTCGTACTAGGCCCTCTTTTCTGCCCAAAGTGGTTACCTCTTTCCACATAGGTCAGACCATCACATTGCCCACCTTCTTCCCACCTCCGCACCCTTCCAAAGAGGAGGAGAGACTCCACCTTCTGGACCCAAAACGTGAGCTGTCCTCCTACTTTGACCGCACTAAAGAATTCTGGGTGGACGATCAACTCTTCGTGGGTTATGTGGGTGCCAAGAAAGGTCAGGCTGTGCACAAACTCTCGATGGGTTGTCCTATGCATCAAAATCTGCTTTTCTTTGGCAAAAAAGGAACCCACTCTACCAGCGCGACGGCAGCCTCTACTGCTTTGGGACATTGAGTTCCGCTGATTGACATCTGCCAGGCAGCCATGTGGGCATCCCAGCACACGTTCACAAGACATTACTACCTGGATAGCCAAGTCCGGAGAGACGGCTTTTTTGGCCGTTCTGTTCTCCAGGACTTTCTGGTGTGAACTTAATTCGCAGATCCACCTCCGGGGTTGGTATTGCTGGGGTATCTATTCTAAGGTAAGGAATGTATAACTAATGGTCTCTTTCAGATGAACAAGTTACTTACCTTCGGTAACGATGTATCTGTAAGAGACATACATTAGTTATAGATTCCTTACCGCCCCACCCATCCTCCCCGTTCTGCGAACAGACTTCTAGGGACAGGGACTCCCTTACAGGGCCCTAGTTTTGTGCACCAGTGGTCAGTGTCTTGCATGGCTCTGCGCTTCTGGTGTGAAAAGTCGGGTCAGAACGGACTTCAGTGCGCAGGGGCAGCGTCTAAGTAGACACCGCGACGTCATCCTGGCAACCACGACGCCGACAACGGACGCGGAGTCGACAGACGCCACCTACCGACGCGCAGGGGTACTGCTACAGAAAGATTTTCCAGATCCAGTCTAAGCCCTGTGGGTAATTCGAAGGTAAGGAATCTATAACTAATGTATGTCTCTTACAGATATAGTTACCGAAGGTAAGTAACTTGTTCATCTGCCAGAAAAGTTTGTTTGGGTGCACAAAGATGCCCAAGAGGGATGTGTTTGAACAGCTTATGTCCACGTTGGTTGAATTCCCAAACAGTGAAAAGTGTTCATCTGATCTGAAAGAGACACGTTAGTGACAGATTCCTTACCTTAGAATATCCCCAGGCGTCAGGCTGGATCCGGAAAGTTTTTGCGTAGCAGTACCCTTGCGCGTCGGTAGGCGGCGTCGTGCGGCTCCGCGTCAGTCGTCGGCGTCGTGATCGCCGGGATGAAGTCGCGGGCAGTACTTAGACGCCGCCCCTGCGCGCTGACGTCAGTTCTTCTTTTTCCGCGCCAGCAAGCGCAGATCCGGGAAGAGCAGTGCCCTAGTCACTTTTTGTCTAAGTTTTTTGGTGAATTTTTTCACTGTTTCTTCGAATCGACTCCAAGGTGTCGTAGGGATGCCCGGCTTTAAACGTTGCGACGCCTGTGCTCGGATGATGTCCATCACAGACCCGCATCTGGAGTGTCTCTTCTGCCGAGGCCACGACACGAAGTCGTGTTCCGACTGCCGGGCCCTCAACCCGTAAGCTTTGCGAGAGCGGTCTCGAAAGCTCCTCGAGGCCCGGCAGTCGGCTCTGCGCCATTCCAAGCCCCGGTCGCGTGAGAGGTCGAGGGGTCGGTCGCAGAGTCCTCACCGGTCGTCGGGATCCAAGTCTTCGTCGTCCGGTAAGTCTAAGCACAAGAAGTCCAAAAAGCATCATCGCTCTAGGACTTCGCCTCGCCGGTCTCGCGACTCGGCTGAGGCCCCTCCCGGCACCGTCCCCGCGGCCCCGGACATGCCTGTGGAGTCGCCCCCGCAATACCCGTCCTTCCCGGGTTCGGGGGCGGATCCGGCCCAAGTACAGGAATTCCTGTCGGCCATGGCCCGCCTCTTCGGGCCTCAAGGTCCCTCCGGTGCGCCTTCGGGCCCTGATGGGGTTGCCCCGGCGTTGCCGCCGACTCCGGTCCCGGCGTCGCTCGTGCCTCCAGTCTCGATCCCGGCTCCGGCCCCGGCCTCGATCCCGGCTCCGGTGGTACCGCAACCCCCATCGACGCCGGTCGACCTGACCACGCCTCTGCCGGCGCCGATGTCTCCGGTGCCGTTCCTGGCGCCGCCCGGGGCTCCGTGCGGCGTCGTCCCCATGTACTCTCCGGCTCCGGACATGGAGCCGGACCGACGTCGCTCGACGCTGGTTCCGGCGCCGATGGGACCTTGGGTCCCAAATGTCCCTCCTCCTCCTTATTTTGAACCGGAGGAGGACCAGGAGGACTGGGAGGGTCTGAGGACCCTCTGACACAGCAGTGTCAGTATGATGAGGACTGGGCAGAGGAACTAGGGGATGCCAGTGGTCTAGATACTTCCCCTGACACTGGCATGCTGTCTCCTCCCGTGGCTACGGAGGAGGGAGCCAATTTTGCAACGGTGTTACGTAGGGCAGCTGGAGCCTTACATCTCCGACTCCCTACGGTGACGGTCAAGACTAATCTCTTGACAGGTGCTTCAGCCGGCAGCCTCCTCTACGGAGACTGTGCTGCCGTTTAACGACGCCCTCACTGACGTTCTTTTGGGCGCCTGGTCCAAGCCCAACACAGGGGCTCCTGTGGATAGGAACGTGTCCCGACGCCATCGCCCAGCTCCGGGCGACCCCCTGTTTCTCTCTGTCCACCCCACTCCTGAGAGCTTGGTTGTCCAAGCCTCCGCTTCCCAAACCGCCTTCCTTACCGCCCCTCCGGATAGGGAATCCAAACGCCTGTATCAATTTGGGAAGAAGGGTTTTTCTTCCTCCAGTGCTGGCTTGCGGTCCATCAACACCGCTTGTCTTTTGGGCCGATATACCCACTCCTTGTGGGATTCGGTGGCGACTGTTTTGCCCCAGTGTTCTGAGGAGGTCCAGACACTGCTTTCCCACGCCATTGCGGAAGGAAGGGATGCGGCCAAATACACCATACGATGTGGCCTTGATACCGCTGGACTCGCTGGGCAGATCTATTGCAACGACGGTGGCGCTGCGTCGCCACGCCTGGCTGAGAACCACTGGTTTTTCAGGGGATGTCCAGAATACTCTCATGGACATGCCCTTTGATGGAGTCGGTCTTTTTGGTTCCAAAGCAGACCATGCGTTGGAGCGGTTTAAGGACTCACGGGCTACTGCCAAGTCCCTGGGCCTTTCTGCTACACGCCCTCCGCTAACTTCTGCTTTTCGCCCCTATCGTGGCCACGGAAGGGCGCCCAGTCACGTCAGCAGCCCAGCCACCGGCCCGCGCAGCAGGCGTCTTCGCGTGGCCGAGGACATGGATACCGCCGTGGCGGTTCGGGCAACCAGCGTGCGGGTCAGGCCACCACCTCCAACCCGTCCGCGGCCTCCAAGCCCTCCTAGTCCCTCCTTTCAGGTGCACAGCACGCCAGTTGGGGGCAGGGTCCGCCATCACCTTCACCACTGGCGTCCCATCACCTCGGACAGGTGGGTCTTGGACATTGTCCGAAGGGGCTACTCCCTCCCCTTCGAGACCACCCCCCCAGCCATGCCACCTCAATTCTACCGCATGTCAGGGGATCACTTGGTACTTCTGCAGAAGGAAGTCAGGGCCCTCTTGGCCAAGAGGGCCATCGAGCATGTTCCGACCCCAGAAGTAGGACGTGGTTGCTACTCCCACTACTTCCTGGTGCCCAAAAAGGACAAGGAGGACATGCGTCCTATCTTGGACCTCCGGAACGTCAATCGCTTCCTCCGGAAGGAGAAGTTCAAGATGCTCACCCTAGCTCAGGTCTTGACTGCCCTCGACCCTGGAGACTGGTTGGTAGCGTTGGACTTGCAGGACACTTATTTCCACATCCCCGTCCTGCCGGCCCACCGGCGTTACCTACGGTTCACGGTAGGCCTCTAGCATTTTCAGTTCACCGTGCTCCCCTTTGGCCTTACCAGTGCCCCTCGGGTGTTCACGAAAGTGATGGCGGTGGTCCCAGCTCATCTGCGCCGGGCAGGGGTTTCAGTCTTCCCCTACCTCGACGACTGGCTGCTGAAGGCGGGCTCGTCCCAGGCAGTCGTCTCCCACCTCCAGACTACGGCCGAACTCCTGCACTCGCTGGGGTTCTCCATCAATGTGCCGAAGTCGCATCTGATTCCTTCTCCACAGCTCCTTTTCATCGGAGCAGTTCTGGACACGACGCAGTTTCGGGCCTATCCTCCCGAACGGCGAGTCCGGGATATTCAGGCTATGATTCCGATCTTTCAGCCTTTATCCTGGGTTTCGGTACGGATGACCCTGAGGCTGCTGGGCCTCATGGCCTCCTGCATCCTGCTGGTCAATCATGCCAGATGGCATATGCGGGCTCTGCAGTGGGACCTGAAGTTCCAGTGGGCGCAGCACCAGGGCAACCTGTCCGATCACGTCCAGATCTCGGAGGGGACTGCAAAACAGTTGCAGTGGTGGCTCTCGAACCGGCAATGGGTCATGGGCAGATCCCTCTCCCTTCCCAGCCAGAGCACACAGTTGTGACGGACGCGTCCCTTCTGGGATGGGGCGGTCACATGGGAGAGGCGGAGATCAGAGGCCTCTGGTCTCCGGCGGAGTCCCGGCTCCATATCAACCTTCTGGAGCTCCGGGCGATCCGACTTGCACTCAAGGCATTCCTTCCCTCTGTCAAATGGAAGGTAGTGCAGGTGTTCACAGACAACACCACCGCCATGTGGTACTGCAACAAACAGGGGCGGGGTGGGGTCGTGGACCCTCTGTCAGGAGGCTCTGCGCCTCTGGACATGGCTGGAACATCAGGGCATGTTCCTGATGGTTCAACACCTGGCAGGTTCCCTGAACGCCAGGGCGGACGAACTCAGCCGCAGGTGCATGATGGATCACGAATGGCGTCTTCACTCGGAAGTGGCGCAAGGACTCTTTCTACAGTGGGGAGAACCTTGGTTAGATCTATTCGCCACCGAAGAGAACGCGCAATGTCATCAGTTCTGCGCGTTGGAATTTCCAAGGCGGCACTCGCTCGGCGACGCTTTCGTCGCGAGTGGAGTTGCGGTCTGTTGTACGCCTTTCCGCCTATACCACTTCTACCCAGAGTGTTGAAGAAGATTCGGCACGACCGGGCCCAAGTCATCCTTGTGGCTCCGGACTGGGCTCGAAGAGTTTGGTATCCCGAGCTACTCAGTATGAGCGTAGATCCCCCGATCCGTCTGCCTCTTCGGGAGGATCTTCTGTCGCAGCAGCAGGGGACGGTCCTCCACCCGAACCTGTCCAGTCTACACCTGCTTGCGTGGAGATTGAGCGGCGGCAGTTGATTCCTTTCGACTTGCCTCCCGAAGTTTGTGATGTGACTCTGGCAGCCAGGCGTCCCTCCACTAAGGTGGTATACGCCTGCAGGTGGAACAAATTTGTGGCATGGTGCACAGCAAAGGCTGTGAATCCCCTTTCTGCCCCTCTTTCTGAGGTCCTTCTGTTCCTTCTTTCTCTGGCCCAACAGGGTTCTGCCCTGGGTACCTTCAAGGGTTATCTTTGTGCTATCTCGGCCTTCCTCAGGCTCCCTGATCAGCCCTCCCTTTTCAAGTCCCCTGTTGTTAACAGGTTCTTAAAAGGCATTACTCACCTCTTCCCTCCTGTTCCGTTTGTGATGCCTCAGTGGGACTTGAACTTGGTTCTTACCTTTTTAATGTGCGCTCCCTTTGAGCCTCTACATAACTGTCCTCTTCGTCTTCTCACTCTGAAGACAGCCTTTCTGGTGGCCATCACCTCCGCTCGGCGGGTGAGTGAGCTCCAGGCTCTATCTTGCAAACCTCCCTTTCTGTCTGTTCATCCAGACAAGGTTGTTCTTCGGACGCGTCCGTCCTTCTTGCCAAAGGTGGTTACTGCCTTCCACATTGGGCAGACCATCACTTTGCCTACCTTCTTTCCGCCTCCGCATCCTTCCAGAGAGGAAGAGAGGCTCCACCGTCTGGACCCAAAACGTGCGCTCTCTTTCTATATCGACCGCACAAAACACTTCCGGGTGGATGACCAGCTCTTTGTTGGCTACGTGGGCGCCAAAAAGGTCGGGCGGTGCACAAGCGAACCATCTCCCGCTGGGTTACCTTGTGCATCAAGACCTGCTATTCTTTGGCTAAGAAGGAGCCTCCTGTTGGGCTGCGTGCCCATTCCACCAGGGCAACGGCTGCTACCACGGCCTTGGGCCGCGGTGTTCCGCTGCCGGTTATTTGTCAGGCAGCTACGTGGGCCTCGCTGCACACGTTTACAAAGCATTACTGCCTTGACAGTCCGGTCCGGAGGGACGGCTTCTTTGGCCATTCTGTCCTCCAGGACTTCCTTGTCTGATCTTTGTTCGCAGACCCACCACTGGGGTTGGTATTGCTGGGGTATCTATTCTAAGGTAAGGAATCTGTCACTAACGTGTCTCTTTCAGATGCACAAGTTACTAACTTGTGTAACGATATATCTGTAAGAGACAGTAGTTAGTGACAGATTCCTACCGCCCCACCCATCCTCCCCGTTCTGCGAACTGATTTCTAGGGTTAAGGACATCCCTTTCAGGGCCCTAGTATTTTTCAGACACCTATGTCAGCTTCTTGCATGGCTCTGCGTTCCTGGCGCGGAAAGTCGTGTACAGAACTGACGTCAGCGCGCAGGGGCGGCGTCTAAGTACTGCCCGCGACGTCATCCCGGCGATCACGACGCCGACGACGGACGCGGAGCCGCACGACGCCGCCTACCGACGCGCAAGGAGTACTGCTACGCAAAAACTTTCCGGATCCAGCCTGACGCCTGGGGATATTCTAAGGTAAGGAATCTGTCACTAACTACTGTCTCTTACAGATATATCGTTACACAAGTTAGTAACTTGTGCATCTGGGCTTTTGCTCTAGCAGGATTCTAACTCCCCAAATATTTGGTGATGAAAAGAAACAAAGTGCATGGAATTATGTGATAATGGTTTTTTTTTTCTATTGTGCTGCTGTTGGACATGGAAATGAAAATGCAGTGTGCTTGTTGGGTGTAACATAGGTACAGAGCATGTTTTTCTTTCAGATCCGAAATAACAAGAAGACCACCATCTTAGCAAAAGAAGTAAACTGCAAAAAAAGCTTTTCTTAATTTATAGGCCAAACACAGGGAAACAACTTAAATTGGAGACCAATACAGATTTGAAGAAGAGATACAAGAAGGTAAACTATCTGACTCAGTCTTCTTTCAAATGACTGATAGAACTTTTGATGTTTTCATATTTGTAATCAGTTACTTCAAATTTCAGTGTTTCCCAACTAGTTTTGTTATAGTGTTAGAGTTTTGTATTTGAAGAAATCTTTCTATTTAATTGGACCTTTACATCCTTGTTAAAGTAAATACCTGTAGATGTGAAATTGTGGGATTAAGTCAAGGGGTGATGGAAGGAAATGGGGTATATTATATAGTGTGGTTGTATGACCTCCCCATGTATTTATTTTTTTTATAAACAATTTTTATTGGATTTTTCACAACAATTTACATAGTTGCAGTCATAACAATTGGCAAGGTTATTATAATTGTATATTACATGTCTACTGGTCTATTAAGGGTGTGACAGTATACGCGAGTAGCAGGTTTGTCTATTGGTCACTCTGCTATGGCCGTGCAGTGTCGTGGTGTCTTAATGTAGCTGCAATAGGAGCTATTCATCTTGAGCGGTATCCGGTCCTTGGAACTACGGGCATGGACAACTAGCAGGGGGTGGAAACCTGGGGTAGGTGGGGCAGGACAAAATAGAACCTCTTCATCTGGGGGCGTCGAGAGATGGAAGGATTATGTTGCATGTATTTGTAGGTGGGGGATTGGGGTCTCCTAAAGTGTGGCTCAGACGAGTTTGGGCGCTGTGCGCAGGTCTCTTTTTTTCGTGGGGCTGCTGCCAGATCATGCACTATCGTGGTACCTGGGGGTACCTGTGTCGCCACGGGTATTTAGGCGGGTCTCGGCTTGCGTATCTCGGCTCGGGACTTCAGTTGCAATTGTCTGTGGTGGCGGTTGCTGGGTGCTTACTGTGTGGTGGCGGAACTGGTGCAGTAGTGTAGCCCACTCCGTGGAAATGTGTTTCCTGCATACACCTTGTACCTCCTCCCGCCGGATTTTGTCCTCCTCTGCCAAGCCCCATTTACTAACTGCTCCTGTCCAGGCTGGTAATGGGGGTCCTTCTGGGGTTCTCCAGTACATTGTGATCCCTCTCTTTGCCAGTAGAAAGGTTAGAGAGGCAAAGTGCGTCTGAACTTTAAGGGTCTTTCGTCTGCGGAATATCCCAATCCCACTGGCCTCCCAGGTGTGAATGTCAGTGAGCCCTGTTAGTTCCCGCAGTGTCCCGTGTATTGTACTCCAATAGGACTGTATCGCGGGGCAGAGCCAAAACATGTGTTTAAATGTTGCATTTGGCATCTTGGGCATAGGAATCGTGTGTCTGGGTAGAACCATTGGAGTTGCGCCAGTGTAATATGGAGAACCGTATATTTTTAAACCGAGCATTGCGGGACACTTTCTTTGGGAATTCTAGGGATTGTTCCCATTCCTTATCGTGTAGTGGGTGCCCTATCTCCTCCTCCCACCTCTGTCGCAGCGGGGCAAGTGTAGTGGTGGTGAGATCCCGGATTGCTTTATAAAGCCATGTGATTAAGTGTCGTCCCATGCCCTTATGGAGTATTGTGTGAAGTACCGGGTGAGTTGCGGGCTCCCCCTCTGAGAGGTCCCAGAGGCAGCGGCTACTTCAGATTATTTGTCTGTGGAGCAGGAATTGTCCCCGCGCGAGACCCGTCTCTTCCGAGAGCTGGTCGAACGGGAGTAGTTGGCCCTCCGTGAACAGGGATCCCATCTCTAGGACTGAGTGGTTCGTCCAAATTTGCATTGTTTGAGCGGAATAGTATCCTCCGCTTCTGGGTAGTCTGGCTAGCGGGAATAGGGTGATGTACAAGGGGGTCCCCCGGGACATGCGGTGAACGCGTAGCATGCATGCACGTGCTACCATCACCTGTATAGGATATATCGACTCAGGACGGGTGCCGGGGAGTAGCAGGCGGTAAATAAATTGCACCCTCATGGATCCTATCTCTGAGGCGGTCTCCTCCAGATGTCGCCCCGCTGTCCATTGGGACAGCCACTGGAGTTGCGCCACAAGAAAGTAGGCCTCGAAGGATGGCGCTCCCAGTCCTCCTCGGTCTCTCGGGAGTTGCAGCTTTGAGAGGGCCACACTCCGACATCTGTTTCCCCAAATGAGGGAGCCTAATAAGGCATCCACTTCGTGAAAGAAAGAGCGGGGGGAATGACAGGAGTATTGGCAAAGTGATAGAGGAATTGCGGCACTACAATCATCTTCGCCAAGGCTATTCTGCCTATTGGGGCTAGGGGCAGAGTCTTCCAAAAGTTTACTCGGGCTTTGGCTCCCGCTAGGGCTCTACGATGATTACCCTCAAGTAAGTCAGCGGGAGAGTGATAAAGTCTGATGCCGAGGTATCGTGGGGCGCAGGTATTCCAGGCAGTACTCGAGTCTCCGACTCTTATCCCTCGCGGGGGAAGGTCTGGGCTCAGGGGGTATATAGTGGATTTTGCTCAGTTGACCTTTAGCCCTGCTGCAGCCGCAAAGTCCGAAAGTGTGTTCCATATGGGGCTGAGATCCGCTGTGATATCTCGTACATACAGTAGCAGGTCATCCGCGTACAGGGACACAATATGCGCAGTACTCACTACTGGGATGCCCCAAGCTTCTCCCTTTTGGCGTAACCGTATCGCGAGAGGCTCCATCGCCATGGCGAACAATAGGGGGCACCCCTGCCGGGTGCCTCTCTCTATCTGGAGGGGCGGTGAGATGTATTTACCAAGTCATACCCTGGACGTGAGATTCATGTATAATAGCTTCACTTGTGCTCTGAGGGTGGGTCCCAGCCCCATCTGTTTCAGTGTCTCAAAGAGGTATGGCCAGGGCAGGGTGTCAAATGCCTTTTCCAGGTCCAGGACCAGGCAAGTCGCCCTGGGGTAGCGGCTCGGGGCCCGATCCTGGACATGAAAAACCCTGCAGATGTTTTGGGATGTATTCCTGCCCCGTACAAACCCGTTTTAATCCGGGTGCATTAGCGGCAGGAGCATTGAGCTTAGTCCGTCTGCTAGAATCTTGCAATCAGCGGACAGTAGCGTTATTGGCATATATGTGGTCAGCTTTGTCAGGTCTCGTTCGGGCTTCAGGATCAAGACTATGAGAGATTCCCGCAGCGAGCCAGGTAGTTCCTCCTCCTCTAGCGCTGCCTCATACATGTCCGCCAGTTTCGGCGTCAGCAGCGTAGCGAAGGTGTGCTGTAGTATTCTAGGGGTACGCCGTCTTGCCCGGGGGCTTTGTTCCGGGCTAGGGCTTGAATTGCTTGCTTCACATCCGAAGGTGTGATAACTGCCTCGAGGAGAGCCCCGTCCTCACTCGGATTCTGGGGTATGTTGAGGGGTGCTAGGAAGTAGTCGACCTGCCCCTGACAGTTCTGTTCAGGGCTCTTGTATATTTTTGCATAGTGGTCCTGGAAGAGCCGTAGGATATCTGTCTGGGAAGTGGCAACCCTGCCAGCAGGGCCCACGATCTCAGTAATTGGTTGTGTGTTCTGGTTCTGGCGGGCAAGCCAGGCTAGAAGTGCTCCTGATCTGTCCCCCTCCTTATGCTTCCTGAGTGCATACTGCTTGGTTATTTCTTCGCAGGTCTGCTAGTCGTTCCGCATACGTCGTCTTGGCTTTCGCGACTTGGGCTGGGGGTCAACAAGCCCGCGTCTGCCGCCTTAGTCATGGCCGCTAGCTCTAGTTCAGCTTTCTGTAGGCTTCGGTCGAGTGTCTTGCAGGCTCCTACTATCTGCCTGATGCAGTCCCCATGATGACCACCTTGAAGGCATTCCACTCCAGCGTCCTAGTGGACGCCGTATTGGCATTGTTCGCGAAATCTTCTTTAATACTGTCTGCTTGGTCGTGGTGAAAGAATGGGTCTTCCAGGCATTCTCGCTGCAGTTTCCAGGTGGGGACTGGTGGGTAGGGTGGCCACCACTGAAGGGTTAGAAGATGTGCTGATCGAGAGTCCCAGAACTTCCCCTGGTCAGCATTTGGGGCGTAGATGCTGACAAGGAGTAGTGGCTGACAATCTAGGACCCCTAGTATGAGTGCATACCGTCCTTCTTTGTCCACCGCCCTGCGGGTTTCCTTAAACATGATCCGCAGTCTGAGCCAAATCAACGCCCTGCGCGCAAACGCGGAGTATGTGGGAGCACAGAAAGTGCCGCGTCAGCGCCTTTGCACTCGTTCCAATTCGGTCTTTGAGAGGTGTGTTTCCTGTAATAGGATTATCTGTGATTTCTGGCTTTTGGCATAGGAGTAAATTGCATACCTCTTACGTGCTGTGTGCATTCCCCGAATATTTAGCGACAAGATATTAATGTCTGCGGTCGTTGGCATGATACAGTGCATTCTGGGGTTGGGGGAGTGAGTGGGGCGGTAACTTGCGCTAATCCTGCCCCCGGCCCCCTGATGCTCGTCCTGGGTGCGATTACTTTCGTGGGGATGGGGGAGAACTGGGGGGGGAGTTTAAACATTGTGAAGGGACCGGGTCCCAACAGTGTGGACCGATCACAACTGGCGATACGTCCAAACTATGAATGGAGCTAAAGTTCTAGTGTATTGTGGGGGGAGCTATGTGCTCGGGTTTCTGTTCCGTTGCTCACGGTGGCCCATATTCCCGAGTGTAGTGTCGGTGGGGTCTATTGTGTCTAAGAAGAGGGCTGCGAGGTGATTAGTGGCAATGTGGCCTCAACATGTTTTCCTCGGGCATAAGCAGGGTGGGGACCGGTTCGGGAGAGGTTGGGAATAAAAGGAAGGAACTGTGGTCCTAAATATCGTGTTCCCTCAAATTAATGTATCTGCTGTTTATGGGGGTCACTAAGGGGGGGTCATCGAGTCTGCTCGGGAGATGTTTGTGTCCCTGAAATCTTCCTTGGGTGAGATGATGTGTGGGCCGTCCTCCCTATCCAAGCTTGCCAGGGCTGGATCCAAATTCGCCGCCGCTTGGAGAGCTCTTCTCCGTTCAGCTATCTTTTTTTTTTAGGTTGGGGGGGGGGGACCAGCGACCGGGCTCTGGTGTTTCGGTTCCCGTCGCTGGGAGGTTCTTTTCCCCTTTGGTGCCTGTGTCGTGTTTCCCGTATGTTACGGGCTATGTCCCGGTGAGGATCGTCCTGCGCGTAGAGGTCCATCCAGTCGAACACTGTCCTAGGGTCCGTGAAGAACCTTGTGTCTCCATCATGTATGATCCTGAGGCGGGCCCGAAAAAGGAGCGAGTATTGGACCCCTTTTTGGCGGAGCATCCGTTTTGCCTCCAGGAAAGAGGCCCGCTGCCGCTGCACCGCCCTAGAATAGTCTGGGAAGATCATCACTCGCTTGTCTTCCACCTGAAGTGGCCCATGTTGTCTGGCCGCTCTCAACACTGTTCTCTGTCCCGAAAGTGGAGTAACTTTAGGAGCAGCGGTCGTGGGGCGTCCCTGTGGTAGGCCGTCTAGCAGGGACCCTATGGGCTCTCTCCACTGAGAAAAAGGGCGTGAGTTCGGAGTCTGGGATGAATGATTTGAGCCATGTCTCTGTGACCTTCACCGGGTTGGATCCTTCAGCCCCTTCCGGTAGGTTGATCACTTAGATATTGCTTCCTCCAGCCTGTTGATACAGGTTATGAGATCTTGCACGGCTTCCTGCTGTGACTTAGCTAACGGCTGAAGGGTGGCGAGGGCCTTCTCACCATCTGCTACTTTATCAGCCAGCTTACTGTGGTCATCTCTCAACAGGCCGAGGTCCGAGGATAGAGCCCCGAACCTGTCCTCCATTGTGGCCTTTGAGTGTTCAATTGCAGCTGGTACTTTGTCCAGCTTGTCAGACATTGACTGTGGAGAAGTCATCTCAGCTGCTGGGAGCTGATCGGGGGCTGCATCATTCTGGAGCCGGCGTCTGTGATCCTGTGTTAGAACGTAGTCGCCCCATGATGTATCCGGTGGTGTGACGGGATCACTCTCTTACGTGCCACCTGAGTGGTCCGGTGGTGTCGATCACTTGTGACGGAAGACGTGTTGCTGCCGTTAGCTCTTGGTGGGTCTTTCGGGTTTTGGTGCCCACCAGTGTGGCGGGGCGTTAGATTCTAGGAGGCAGAAGTGGTTGGGGGTGTGAGGTTCTTTGTGTTTAGGGCGGCTCAGTGGGCCTTCACAGCTGACCTTCCATCATGCATACTTGGCCACTTGTTCTACAGCATTTGGGCGAAATGGGGTTGTGTCCTGGTAGGAGGTTCGTCTGGAGCAACCTCTGGGGTAGAGCAGTGCGCTAACCGGGGGCTCCCATGTCGCCGTCAGTTCCAGGAGTTATCCGGTGACTTCTCACACCCCGATCGGTATCCTGCCGGATGCTCGCTAACTCACTTGCGCCTCGCGGCCTGGCGCCAAGCAGTGAGATGTTTGTAGTGCGCCGATTCACCCCTATCTGAAAGAGACACGTTAGTGACAGATTCCTTACCTTAGAATATCCCCAGGCGTCAGGCTGGATCCGGAAAGTTTTTTGCGTAGCAGTACCCTTGCGCGTCGGTAGGCGGCGTCGTGCGGCTCCGCGTCCGTCGTCGGCGTCGTGATCGCCGGGATGACGTCGCGGGCAGTACTTAGGCGCCGCCCCTGCGCGCTGACGTCAGTTCTTCTTTTCCGCGCCAGTAAGCGCAGATCCGGGAAGAGCAGTGCCCTAGTCACTTTTTGACTATCTTTTTGTGAAATTTTTCACTGTTTTCTTCAACGCAGTCTTCACGACTCCTAAGGTGTCGTAGGGATGCCCGGCTTTAAGCCCTGCGAGGTATGTGGTCGTATGATGTCCATCACGGACCCCCACCTCGAGTGTCTCTTCTGCCTCGGCCGAGGCCACGACACGAAGTCGTGCCCTGACTGCCGGAAACTTCATCCGAAGGCTTTGCGAGAGCGGTCTCGAAAGCTCCTTGAAGTCCGGCAGTCGGCTCCGCGCCGCAGCAAGCCCCGGTCCCGGGAGAGGTCGAGGGGCCGGACGCGGAGTCCCCGCCGTTCGTCGGAATCCAAGTCTTCGCGCTCCTCCGGTGAGTCGAAGCACAAGAAGTCTAAGCGGCGTCATCGCTCTAAGACTTCGCCTCGCCGGTCGCGCGACTCGGCTGAGGTCCCTGTCGGCACCGTCCCCGCCCCCGCGGCCCCGGACGTGCCTGTCGAGTTGCCCCCGCATTACCCGTCCTTCCCGGGTTCGGGGGCGACTCCGGCCGAGTACAGGAATTCCTGTCGGCCATGGCCCGCCTCTTCGGGCCTCGAGGTCCCTCCGGTGCGCCTTCGGGCCCCGCGGGCCCAGATGGGGTTGCTCCGGCGTCGCCGTCGACTCCGGTCCCGGCGTCGCCTGTCCCACCAGCCTTCGTCCCGGCCTCGGCTCCGGCCCCGGCCCCGACCCCCGGTTCCGGTGGTGCCGCAGCCTCCATCGACGCCGGTTGACTCTAACCACGCCTCCGCCGACGCCGATGTCCCCGGTGCCGTTTCCGACGCCGTCCGGGGCTCCGGGCGGCGTCGCTTCCCGGTTCTCCCCGGGTCCGGACATGGAGCCGGACCGGCGTCGCCCGACGCCGGTTCCGGCGCCGATGAGGCCTTGGGTCCCTTATGTCCCTCCTCCTCCATCTTTTCAACCTGAGGAGGACCAGGAGAGCTGGGAGGGGTCTGACGACCCTCTCACACAACAGTGCGAGTTTGACCCGGACTGGGTTGAGGAACTTGGGGATGCCAGTGGGCTGGATACCTCCCCGACTCTGGCATGCTGTCTCCTCCCGTGGCAACGGAGGAGGGGCTAATTTTGCAACGGTGTTGCGTAGAGCTGCTGGAGCCTTAAATCTCCAGTTGCCTACAGTGGCCGTCAGGACTAACCTCCTGACTGAAGTGCTTCAGCCGGCGGCCTCCTCTTCGGAGCCTGTGCTGCCGTTCAACGATGCACTCACTGACGTTCTTTTGGGTGCCTGGTCCAAACCCACCACAGGGGCTCCTGTGGATAGGAACGTGGCCCGACGCCATCGCCCGGCTCCGGGCGACCCCCTGTTTCTCTCCCAACACCCCACCCCTGAGAGCTTGGTTGTCCAAGCCTCTGCCTCCCAAACAGCCTTCCCTACCGCCCTCCGGATAGGGAATCCAAGCGCCTGGATCACTTTGGGAAGAAGGCTTTCTCTTCCTCCAGTGCTGGCTTGCGGTCTGTTAATACCGCTTGCCTCTTGGGCCGATACACCCACTCCCTGTGGGATTCGGTGGCTGATGTTTTGCCGCAGTGTTCTGAGGAGGTCCAGACACTGCTTACTCCGCTATTGCGGAAGGGCGTGATGCGGCTAAGTATACCATCCGCTGTGGCCTTGATACCGCCGACTCGCTGGGCAGATCGCTTGCAACGACGGTGGCGCTGCGTCGCCACGCCTGGCTGAGAACCACTGGTTTTTCAGGGGATGTCCAGAATACTCTCATGGACATGCCCTTTGATGGAGTCGGTCTCTTTGGTTCAAAGGCGGACCATGCGCTGGAGCGTTTCAAGGATTCACGGGCTACTGCTAAGTCCCTGGGCCTTGCTGTTGTGCGCCCTCCGCATACGTCTGCTTTTCGCCCCTTTCGTGGCCACGGAAGGGGCGCCCAGTCACGTCCACAGCCCGGCCAACGGCCCGCGCAGCAAGCGCCTCGCGTGGCCGAGGACGTGGATACCGCCGTGGCGGTTCGGGCAACCAGCGTGCGGGTCAGGCCACCACCTCCAACCCGTCCGCGGCCTCCAAGCCTCTCCTAGTCCCTCCTTTCAGGTGCACAGCACGCCAGTCGGGGGCAGGGTCCGCCATCACCTTCACCACTGGCGTCCCATCACCTCGGACAAGTGGGTCTTGGACATTGTCCGAAGGGGCTACTCCCTCCCCTTCGAGACCACCCCCAGCCATGCCACCTCAATTCCACCGCATGTCAGGGGATCACTTGGTGCTTCTACAGAAGGAAGTCACGGCCCTCTTGGCCAAGAGGGCCATCGAGCATGTTCCGACCCCAGAAGTAGGGCGTGGTTGCTACTCCCACTACTTTCTGGTGCCCAAAAAGGACAAGGAGGACATGCGTCCTATCTTGGACCTCCGGAACGTCAATCGCTTCCTCCGGAAGGAGAAGTTCAAGATGCTCACCCTAGCTCAGGTCTTGACTGCCCTCGACCCCGGAGACTGGTTGGTAGCGTTGGACTTGCAGGACGCCTATTTCCACATCCTCGTCCTGCCGGCCCACCGGCGTTACCTTCGGTTCACGGTAGGCCTCGAGCATTTTCAGTTCACCGTGCTCCCCTTTGGCCTTACCAGTGCCCCTCGGGTGTTCACGAAAGTGATGGCGGTGGTCGCAGCTCATCTGCGCCGGGCAGGGGTTTCAGTCTTCCCCTACCTCGACGACTGGCTGCTGAAGGCGGGCTCGTCCCAGGCAGTTGTCTCCCACCTCCAGACTACGGCCGAACTCCTGCACTCGCTGGGGTTCTCCATCAATGTGCCAAAGTCGCATCTGATTCCTTCTCCACAGCTCCTTTTCATCGGAGCAGTTCTGGACACGACGCAGTTTCGGGCCTATCCTCCCGAACGAGCGAGTCCGGGATATTCAGGCTATGATTCCGATCTTTCAGCCCTTATCCTGGGTTTCGGCACGGATGACCCTGAGGCTGCTGGGCCTCATGGCCTCCTGCATCCTGCTGGTCACTCATGCCAGATGGCATATGCGGGCTCTGCAGTGGGACCTGAAGTTCCAGTGGGCGCAGCACCAGGGCGACCTGTCCGATCACGTCCAGATCTCGGAGGGGACTGCAAAACAGTTGCAGTGGTGGCTCTCGAACCGGCAATGGGTCATGGGCAGATCCCTCTCCCTTCCCCAGCCAGAGCACACAGTTGTGACGGACGCGTCCCTTCTGGGATGGGGCGGTCACATGGGAGAGGCGGAGATCAGAGGCCTCTGGTCTCCGGCGGAGTCCCGGCTCCATATCAACCTTCTGGAGCTCCGGGCGATCCGACTTGCACTCAAGGCATTCCTTCCCTCTGTCAAAGGGAAGGTAGTGCAGGTGTTCACAGACAACACCACTGCCATGTGGTACTGCAACAAACAAGGCGGGGTGGGGTCGTGGACCCTTTGTCAGGAGGCTCTGCGCCTCTGGACATGGCTGGAACACCAGGGCATGTTCCTGGTGGTTCAACACCTGGCAGGTTCCCTGAACGCCAGGGCGGACGAACTCAGCCGCAGGTGCATGATGGATCACGAATGGCGTCTTCACTCGGAAGTGGCGCAAGGACTCTTTCTACAGTGGGGAGAGCCTTGGTTAGATCTATTCGCCATCGAAGAGAACGCGCAATGTCATCAGTTCTGCGCGTTGGAATTTCCAAGGCGGCACTCGCCGGCGACGCTTTCGTCACGAGTGGAGTTGCGGTCTATTGTACGCCTTCCGCCTATACCACTTCTACCCAGAGTGTTGAAGAAGGTTCGGCACGACCGGGCCCAAGTCATTCTTGTGGCTCCGGACTGGGCTCGAAGAGTTTGGTATCCCGAGCTACTCAATATGAGCGTAGATCCCCGATCCGTCTGCCTCTTCGGGAGGATCTTCTGTCGCAGCAGCAGGGGACGGTCCTCCACCCGAACCTGTCCAGTCTACACCTGCTTGCGTGGAGATTGAGCGGCGGCAGTTGATTCCTTTCGACTTGCCTCCCGAAGTTTGTGATGTGATTCTGGCAGCCAGGCGTCCCTCCACTAAGGTGGTATACGCCTGCAGGTGGAACAAATTTGTGGCATGGTGCACAGCAAAGGCTGTGGATCCCCTTTCTGCCCCTCTTTCTGAGGTCCTTCTGTTCCTTCTCTCTCTGGCCCAACAGGGTTCTGCCCTGGGTACCATCAAGGGTTATCTTTGTGCTATCTCGGCCTTCCTCAGGCTCCCTGATCAGCCCTCCTTTTCAAGTCCCCTGTTGTTAACAGGTTCTTAAAAGGCATTACTCACCTCTTCCCTCCTGTTCCGTTTGTGATGCCTCAGTGGGACTTAAACTTGGTTCTTACCTTTTAATGTGCGCTCCCTTTGAGCCTCTACATAACTGTCCTCTTCGTCTTCTGACTCTGAAGACAGCCTTTCTGGTGGCCATCACCTCCGCTCGGCGGGTGAGTGAGCTCCAGGCTCTATCTTGCAAACCTCCTTTCTGTCTGTTCATCCAGACAAGGTTGTTCTTCGGACGCGTCCGTCCTTCTTGCCAAGGTGGTTACTGCTTTCCACATTGGGCAGACCATCACTTTGCCCACCTTCTTTCCGCCTCCGCATCCTTCCAGAGAGGAAGAGAGGCTCCACCGTCTGGACCCAAAACGTGCGCTCTCCTTCTATATTGACCGCACAAAACACTTCCGGGTGGATGACCAGCTCTTTATTGGCTACGTGGGCGCCAAAAGGTCGGGCGGTGCACAAGAGGACCATCTCCCGCTGGGTTACCTTGTGCATCAAGACCTGCTATTCTTTGGCTAAAAAGGAGCCTCCTGTTGGGCTGCGTGCCCATTCCACCAGGGCAACGGCTGCTAACACGGCCTTGGGCCGCGGTGTTCCGCTGCCGGTTATCTGTCAGGCAGCTACGTGGGCCTCGCTGCACACGTTTACAAAGCATTACTGCCTTGACAGTCAGGTCCGGAGGGACGGCTTCTTTGGCCGTTCTGTCCTCCAGGACTTCCTTGTCTGATCTTTGTTCGCAGACCCACCACCGGGGTTGGTATTGCTGGGGTATCTATTCTAAGGTAAGGAATCTGTCACTAACGTGTCTCTTTCAGATGCACAAGTTACTAACTTGTGTAACGATATATCTGTAAGAGACAGTAGTTAGTGACAGATTCTCACCGCCCCACCCATCCTCCCCGTTCTGCGAACTGGATTTCTAGGGTTAAGGACATCCCTTTCAGGGCCCTAGTATTTTTCAGACACCTATGTCAGCTTCTTGCATGGCTCATGCGTTCCTGGCGCGGAAAGTCGTGTACAGAACTGGACGTCAGCGCGCAGGGCGGCGCCTAAGCACTGCCCGCGACGTCATCCCGGCGATCACGACGCCCGACGACGGACGCGGAGCCGCACGACGCCGCCTACCGACGCGCAAGGGTACTGCTACGCAAAAACTTTCCGGATCCAGCCTGACGCCTGGGGATATTCTAAGGTAAGGAATCTGTCACTAACTACTGTCTCTTACAGATATATCGTTACACAAGTTAGTAACTTGTGCGTTGGGCCTATGTCTGTAGAGTGCTTCAGTGGGCTTTCATACCCAGCCTTCCACGGCCCACGTGTGGTCCACTGTTACGCCGCTCGTCTAAGCCTAGTCTGGTTTTCGTTGCGACCTGGTTGGGAGCTTTTCAATTGGTACAATCTTCTGGGCCTAGTGCTGCATTGATTGGGGCTCCCAGCCTCGGGTGGACCAATGGCTTCCTATGCCCCAGCCGATATCCCACCGGCTGGTCGCCTTCTCACGTGCGCCTCGTGGCCTGGCGCTGAATAGTGAGACCATCGCGGTGGACCAATCCACCTCCGGGTGGACCCCGGGCGCTGTCTCTCCACCCCACTCCGAAGTTCCAGTGGCGCCCAAGGACCTTCAGCTCTCGCCCGCTTCGCTCTTCGGGCGGTTCTCCGGGGTGGGCGTCAGGTGATTCGGAGGCTTTAGCTGGAGGTCACTCTACAGCTCCGGTGATATCCATCGGTACTTAGCTCCGGGAGGAGTTCCCCTGGTAGGGGGGGGCTCGCTCACCTCCCCTCCTATGTAGGGCTCTCCGCTGTCCCTGGGTTCCCGTTGCGTTTGGAGGTCGACCGCCAAGCCCCAGGTGGTGGGGGCGTCCTCCGCTGGGCAGTAGTTGGTTGGTGGGGCACGAGTCTGACTTCCCTCCCCTCTCCCGGTGGTAGGTCCGTATGGGCCGAGTGTCACGTTGTCCGGACTTCCCGGGCCGCACACTGGTGCGTCTCCAGCCTCAGTGCTGTGTGACTCGTAGCTCTCTCGTCCGCTTCACACCGCTTTTTTCCTTTTTTGCTGGTGGTTTGCCCCCGGGGCCCTGCCTGGGCCAGATTATTGGAGGCTTTGGGGATTTCTGGGGACCCCAGCGAAGGGGCGCACTATTGCCTCGGTGGTCTCAACCGGGGGTGGCGTGGGGGTCCCGCTCATTCAGGCCTCTCCGTCGTCCTCTGGCTTCCACCAACGGCAGCGGGGCATCCTCCGCTAAATCGTCCTGCTGCTAAGTTCGTTAGGGGCGAGTGCCGTGCGCCTCCTGCTCCGGTGCCGTGCGGCTTGCGCCTCCCCGCCTGCTCTTCACCTCGCTCTTCTTGGCAGCAGTGGTTCAGTGGTAGCGGCTGGTGTACAGAGCTGGGCCAGAGTCCCGCTCTGCTCCGAGCTGGTGTTTCACGCCAGCTCGCGGCTCAGCCTCAGTCTTCTGGCTCTTTGTTCGCTGTACAAGAGGACCGCAATTTTGAGATCAGCTGCGAGGTTGAGGCCCTCTGAATCTTACGTTATAGCACCTCTCCGCTCTCACAGGCAGTCTCCAGTTACTCGCCGGGTATCCGGCGGCAGGCAGCCGCTGTTAGACTTCCCTGTAGGGCCCCACCGATCAGGATGAGTGCCTATTGTACGGGCCAGCGTACGGAGCTCTACTCGGGCACGTCCTCCATCTCAGCTGGCTTGGCCACGCCCCCGTATGACCTCACCATGTAATACACTACCAACCCCTTTAGGATCAGTCTGGATTTGTTTGTTAAACCCTTAGCTCAACCCTGGATATTTGTGGCTCTGTGATGTCAGGGTTCAACAAAGGAACATGTTTTTAAGCATTTAAATAACACCAAAACAAATGAAGAACAAATACATGAGATACTACTGAAAAAAGACAATCTAATAGATTAGATTTTTATGTACATTTAGACACCAAAACGAAAAACATCCACCAGAGGGTTCCGGAGAAACAGAATTTACAAGGTATAATAACTCCGCTCTTTTCACTTAACCGCGAACAAGCATGGGCGGCAAATTCTGCGACTTTGGCAAACTTTTTTGAGAAAAACGTTGGTAATTATCAACGCCGTTACTTAGTTACTTTAAATGACCAACTCCAGCAGGCAGCCAGTCGGCAGTTACATCGACAAAAGAAGCAGTCTTCAGTCAAGTTCCTCAACATATGGAAATATAGGGATCCCGGTCCTGACTAAAGCCCCAGACCTTTACAGGCCTCAGATGGGGCTGAAACATATTGACTTGTCAGATGCAGGAGTAATAATACTCTCCAATGGCATCCTCATTTAAGTTTTAACCACCTCATCACTACCCCATTATTAAAGAGGTGAGTTTCTTCAGGTAGCTGAGCAAGATTTTTCCATTTGTTCTTTGTCTGAATCTTTCACTCCCTTAACCCTGCAAGTACCCTCCACACAACTGAGGGCCAGACCGCCATTAGAGGATTCTGTAGTGAGAGCGGGTTGACCGATGATGAAGCATGACGGGGGTGGGAGGGGGGCTAGGTGAAGTCCTCCTGTATATTTGTACGAATGTTGCAAACAGACACTATGGACATTTTGGTACCAACATAAGTAGGGTATTGTCTGGAACATAGAGGCATTAGCACTGAGTCTCCACAGCGCTAAGTTTGCTTTGTGTGGTGATAGTGCCCTTTCTATGTCCATAAAATGCCCTCAGGGAAGGTCGCGGTCACTAGCCAATGGGATACCAGGTTCCCTCCTGTCTGATGACAATGTCTTGTGAAGTGTGGCATTTAGCTAATCCAGTACTCTGTTCAGCCCACTCTCAAGATGGTAGAACCCCTCTCTCACCATGTTGAGCTCCGTTGCCCAACCCAGAGTTGTGGCTACCAAGGGGGCTACATGCACTTGAAAAACAGGTTTTCCCTCTCCGGCCCCATTGCCGGTCTGCCTAAACAATAGAGCAGCCCCTCTCTCAAGTGTTTCCCTTTTGCCCTTCAAAGGCTACTTCTCCTTTTGAAGCTCGCTTGTTGGACCAGCACCTGTGTGGCTTTCTGCCAGGGAGAGGTTGTTTGCATATCTCCCCAGGTGGACTTCCCATGTGTAACGGTGTATAGGCACAGGAGACATTAGGCAGCAATATCTGCTAGGAAAACGGTCATACAAGCTCTCGTAATGTCCCTACTGGACTACTGTAATTCAGTTTACATTGGAGCCACTCACGGCAAATTAGACAGACTCCAGAGGGTGCAGAATGCAGCAGCACGCCTTCTGCTGAAACTCCCAAGATGGGCACCTGTGGGCCCTGCCCTGGACAAACTTCACTGGCTACCGTTAAGAAAAAGAATCCCTATCTGAAAGAGACACGTTAGTGACAGATTCCTTACCTTAGAATATCCCCAGGCGTCAGGCTGGATCCGGAAAGTTTTTGCGTAGCAGTACCTTTGCGCGTCGGTAGGCGGCGTCATGCGGCTCCGCGTCCGTCGTCGGCGTCGTGATCGCCGGGATGACGTCGCGGGCAGTACTTAGACGCCGCCCCTGCGCGCTGACGTCAGTTCTTCTTTTTCCGCGCCAGTAAGCGCAGATCCAGGAAGAGCAGTGCCCTAGTCAA
>CAWUFW010024749.1:0-55442 GCA_963921515.1 Calotriton arnoldi | reverse complement strand
ACCGGAGAGCGACGCCGGGGCCAAGGCGGCCGTCCGGTTCCAGCTGTCCGGTGGAGTCCCTGGTCTAGTGCGTCACCTCCCGGTTGGTGAGCCCCAGCCACTACCCGTATCGTGGGACCACGGGGGCACCGGCGTGGGGGGTCTCCCTCTCGTGTTTACAGGCTCAGGTCTCCGGTCAGGGCTTACACTCCTCACACGGTCTCTGCTACTCAAACGCCCGTCTGGTAATCCACTGTTGCTACCAGCGGGCCAGTACTATTGCCCCTCGTGGCTGGTCCTTCAAGGCCCCTCTGTGCCGCTCTCCCTCCGATTGCACCTCTATATGCACTCCCTGATTACAGCGCGCGGCGCCTGCGGGGGCCACAGCGATGCCCGCGCTATGCTCACCGCGTCTGGATCCCCGTCCACATCACACAGTCTCACGGTCTTCAGGGCGCCACCGCAACCACACCTCTGTCCTTGTGCGCTGTATTCGGACAGGGCTCACCTCTCTTTACTGGGCCAAGGGCCGGATTGACATACGGTTGCCATCGCCGATGCCCCCCGAGGCCCCCCGGGTCTTCGCGCCGATCTCGGGCCCAACGGCCGATCGCGCCGTGTTTAGTCGGGGGGGGGGGCTGCAGCGGGACTCTGGTGTTCACAATGGGCTTCCCCCCAAGCAAGCCAGATCGTGTCCTCGGGCGCCCCTCCGGATCCACCGCAGGGAAAAGTCTGTCCAATGAGGCGCTGGTACGGGGCACCCGATCACTCCAGGCCCCGGCTTTCCACCAACCACAGGCTGATATCGGGCGTGTCCAGTTCTACAGATTTACGGGTCCGATTGTCCCGATCGTGGGCTCGTTTTGCTCCGCGGGTCTTCCGGCAGCTGATTCCGACCTCGGGTGTCGGATTATTGAGTCGGATTTATGCGGGAGGAGAAGGTGAGTCTCGGAGAGTCCTTAGCTTGCGGCCATCTTACTGCGCCGCTAGGCCACGTCCCGGGAGTTCCCTTTGTGACCACCGCAATTGATGTAGATAAAGAAGGCCGATATGACCTGGTGGAGGAACAACTTAGTGGGAGGCCTCTGGTGCTGGGCAGTGTTTATGCGCCAAACCATGCATTCTGTCTACATGTCTAACTCAGCTGACAGGGGGTCCGCACCTCATTGGGGGTGACTTTAATTATGTACTTGAAACTTCCCTGGATCGATCGACTTCCCCGCCAACGGGGGCAGCAGCCTGTGAAGCGTGTACAGGCTTGCCCACTTGGATCTCTGATTGCGCATTGGAAGACCCCTAGCGTATACCGCATCCCACCGACAGAGATTACTCCTTTTACTCGAATCTTTCTCAGGTCCACTCGAAGATTGATTGCTTCATTTGCTCTCAAACCATTAATAGTTGTATCTTACACACTGAATACTTGACCATAGTCCTCTGCTTTTGATGCTGCAGCTAGTAAATGAGTGTCCACTTTTACCATCACGTAGACTAAATTCATCTTCCACAGAAGATGTCACCTTTAGGGACTCCTGAGCAGCCAGGATTATTGAATGCTTTGCTTCCAACTTGTGCACAGCATCAAGCCTTCGTGTTGAATGGGAGACTTTTAAGGTAGTGATGTGGGGGCGCAGCCTGGGACAATCAGTGGGTATCCGATGTGATTTGGAGAGAGACCTCCAGACGTTGGAGAAAGTTCTCCATGAGCGAGATAACGAGTTGGGTAGTAGTAGCCCGGGGTGCCCTTCCATGATTGTTGATAAATCGAATGCACGAGGAGGAGGGACAATCGGGATCACTCCTTTTCTGGTTGGTACGGGTAGGTAGTAGAGGGGCTCATATTACTCACTTTGTGTCGTCGGGGGGATGGACATTTTCCTGCCAAAACATATAAATGAGGCATTAAGGTCTTACTATGTGTCCCTCTATTGATTGCCGGAGCTAGAGCTTCCGACAGCATTGGAATCCCTTTTGGAGGGACTTCCATTCCAGTCCCTCCCGCGGGTGAAGCAAGAACCATTAGGTGGTCCAGTATCAGATGTGGAAGTGAGGGAAGCTATAAAAGACATGGCAATCAACAAGACGCCTGGTGCAGACGGGTTCCCCATGGAGTTTTACAAGGCGTTTGCGTGTGATCTGGCACCTAAATTGGTGGAAATGTATGCGTAGGCCTGTGAAAAGGGTATCCTCCCTGTAATGACAAGGGAGGTGCAGGTAGTGCCCCTGCCTAAGACCGCATCGCGGGCTGTGGCTCCCCCGAATATCCGACCCCTCTCCATGTGGAACTCTGACTATAAGATTCTCAGTAAGGAATTAGAATCCCGACTGCTACCCCTAATGCGGGCCCTGATTCATTGGGATCAAAATGGATTTTTACAGACCTGTAACACCTCTAACAACCTACAAAGACTTTATTCAATTCTGTATGTCCATGATTTACTGCCGGACTCTACTGCACTAATTGTGTCAGTGGATCTTGAGAAGGCCTTTGACACAATGCGCTGGGACTTCCTGGAATCCACTACGCATCATATGGGCCTCTGTGCTACTTGGGTGAGATGGGTTAGGCTGCTCTACACACACCCAATGGCTAGGGTTAAAACAGGGTGCATGATCTCGGAGTCCTGTGAAGTGTTTAGAGGAACGAGGTAGGGTTGTCCTTTGTCGCCCCTTCTATTTGCTCCGGCTGTAGAGCCTTTGGCGGATAGGTTTAGAATGGAAGGAATAGATTGGGGGACTAGACAGGATGTCTCTGTCCATGTTATTTCTTTGTTCGTGTATGATCTGCTTATCTGCCTTTGGGATGGTGCTACAGATATTCCTCAGGCTCTGCAGCCACTGGAGAAGTTTGGAGAGTGCTCGTGTCTCAGGGTAAAAAGAAGTAAGACGTGTGTATTTCCGGTGGCCGCAGGTTTGGGTCGCCCTGTCTCTTGTCTCTTGTCCATCTGATATACTTTGGGCTCTGCGAACCTTTAGATATTTGGGCATCCAGGTCTTCCATGATCTGGACGACTTGCGTGAGGGGAATCTTGGGGGGCAGCATCTGATCACTGAAGTCCTGCGTGTCTTTGTGGCATATGCTCAAGCTACCAACCATGTTGAGTGTTGCACTTTCTAAAAAGATCATGTTCCCAAGACTTCTTAACTTTTTTTGTAAATCTCCTGGTGAAAATCCCGGTTTCTTGGTTCCGGAGACTTGATGCACTCCTTTGTGAACTGATTAGGGATGGCGGGTGCTGGAGGGTTGCATTAGCTACCCTCTGTTGCCACCCACTTAAGGGTGGCCTGGGAGTTCCAGACTTTGAATTGTACTTTCTAGAAGCTCTACTTCAGTGGATCATGAGATGACTTGATGGTGTGGGCCTAGTGGAACTTGATGTGTTGGGCAATGATCCCAACCAGGGACTCATGCTGGTAAAACTGTTACGCCCGGCACTCTGGATTCCCCACCCGGGTATCCTTTTCTCTAGTGCCCTGAATTGTTGGCGATGTGGGCTGCGACGTACTGGTATGGTGTCACCTTATGCCCCTGAACTTCCATTGGTGAGCCTCCATTGATTTTCTTTAGTTCAAGTCAGATGGACCCCTTGACGGAGTAGGGTTGGTGCCCCTAGGAGACTGTTTCCAAACAAATGTTTTAATTCCCTTTGGAGAACTGGTGGAACAGTCAGGCCTGCCAGTGGGACAATTCATTACTTATGAAGCCCTTACTCATGCCATATGGGGTTTGTGGGGGGATGCGAGAAAGGAACCTTCAACACATGTGGTCCTTTAATTACTTCTGACCCTAGGATCGGGATCTCATTTGGTCTCATGGTTCTATAAGGCCTTAAATGAGCTGCTGGTGGAACCTTTGGGTGCTCTGCTGGTTCGTTGGTCTGCTGATTTGGGAAGGGGCATGGCAGATGCTGACTGGGGGAGGGTACTCACGTATCCACAGAAGGTTTCTTGCAATACATGTCTTAAATACATTCAATTTGTTTACACCCATAGGATGTATCTTACTCCTCATAGGATCCAGACACTTTATGGAGGGGAGCCAGGAGATTGCACTCACTGCACAATGCTAGGCTCAGAATTTGGACACATGACCTGGGGTTGTCATGGGAGTCCTAGGGGGAGGTAAGTGTGCGTCTTAATAGGACTCTGACTAGATCACTCACTAATATACCTGCTGTTTGTTTACTTGGCCTCTTCTGTAGGCCAGGCCCCAAGAAGGTGGGCGGCAGATTTGTAGACTTGGGCCTGGCTTTGGGCAGGCAATGTGTGGCCATGGCCTGAAAATCACCAAGGGAACCTAGTGTAGAGGCATGGGTATCTGATGTTAGTCGCTGGGCACAGGCTGAGGAAAGGGCACTTCAGAGGGAAGAAGCCAGGAAGCAGACCTACGGCTCTTCTCTGGAGGGAAGTGGTTGATGAATGGGAGTCCCTTTGGGGTGGGGGTACAGTTGACACTGAGGTGGAGCATGGATCCTTTTGCTGCTGTAGATAGAATGGATTGCCCTGCCCTGCCCCGGCTCTCCTGGCTTTGCAGCAATTGATGTTGTTCTGGCATTCTGCAATAAGCCTTAAACACGCATGGACACAGTTATTGTTTATATTTTATTGTTTATAGTTTAAATGTGTATCTTACGGAATGTAGTGCTCCTGAAAAAGAGAGCATAACCCCATCCCTGGTAGGTGTTTGCTTGCTTCTGCTGATACAGTGTGGGCATATAGTTGTAAATCTAAAAAACAGATTCAGTATTTATTTTGATCTGTATTACTAATAGCTGTAATCCGAGGAAGCTGACTCAGAGTTTATACTGTACTGCTTGTTGTAATTTTGGAAATGCCAATAAACAAAAGTGTTAACTAAACAGTGACGCAAAAATACTATTGCAAATGCGCTCTTGCACATGCTTGAGTTTGCATATGTTAAACAGCATGCACCCAGGGTACTGCGGGGCAACGTCATCCTGAAAACATTTAGAAAACCAAACACTACCTGTAATCTCTCTTTATCGTGGGCTTTTTGTGTTTCTAGGGGCATCAAAATACCCACTAAGCATTTCCTAGTGGATTTAGGGAGCACTTCCCCCTTATCAATGGGGGGTTATCTGCCTGAGGTATGGTGACAGGTTTTCTTTCCTCTCTCTGGGGTGTCAGAATCCCTCTGACACTTCCAACTTTAATGTCCTCCTCCACTTTATCAGCAACCGTCTGTTTTTCTCTACTCAGAACCTACACTGGCCACTCCCTAGAGGAATGTCCTTTTATTTGACAGGTGCTCTCCTAGAGGCTTCAAGGGCTCACAATTGACATTTCCTTGTCAAATGTTTGCTCTTTGGCACAGGTATGTCTACCCTTCTAGAGGCATTAAAACACATACTATTCTCTTTCTAATGGATTGATTTGACTCTGTCTCAGAAGTGTGTGGTCTTTTGGCGACACTGGGACTCACACTGACTAGTTTCTAGTGAAATGCCTTGACTTTGTGTCAGGTGGTGTTTGCCCTCCTGAGAGCATCAGAATATATGCTCGGCACTTACTGAGATGCACTTATAGCATTAGGGCACTGCTTCAAGCAAAAGAAAATAAGAGAAGGTTCATCGATAGCAATGTAATCATAATAGTGGAAATAAACCATTGCGCGTCACCTTGACCATGCTTTGTGGAGCGAACATGCATGCGGGGGGTAAGCAGAAGAGAGTGACATTGATGTCATCCATCCTGTCTAAGAGGGTGTCTAACATAAAAATATGGCATAACTATAACATACTAATAAACACATTTCTATGCATCGTACAAAATTTGCTTCAACTGTAATCATGTTATTTTCGCTTATATATGAAAAATGAAATGTAAAAAGACATATCGGGGATGTGGTCATGACGCTGAATATGGCGGGTGCTCTTTTCTGAGCTCCGCAGCCGCTCCACTTTAATCCGGCATTGGTTGCGGGCCAGGCAGCCCAGAAACATCAGCAGCCAGTGCGGGGGCAGCAGGACCAGGGAAGATACCTGGAGCCTTTGTTGGTGCCCGCCGATGGGCTGGAAGTCGAAGAGATGACAGCGGGCCTGCTTTGACACCAGGCCCGGTTCCAGGAATTTTGTTGGGTGGGCCAATGCGGGCCCAATTCATAACAATTCTGAAGGTAGACTACAATCCCTAGAGTTACACATGGACGTCGATTCACCAAAATACCAGGGGTAGCGGAAATGACATCATACATCCTTGACCTTAATGGCATCACACGAAGTGACATCATATGACCTTTGACCCTCAATCTTCCTACGAAGTGATGTCACATGACCTTAACCCTTATACCATCACAATAATTGACATTGCTGAAGTTATAATAAAAGCCAAAATAAAACATGAATAATACATTAACAGAACGTTGAAAAATGTCTGTTTTAGATACCACTTATATTAGGGTGCCGATGTCATATGAAAGGAGATCATAAATCGTTTTTCTTAGTTTTACATAAAAAAATTATGGGCCATATTAACAAGAACGGCGCAAACATTATCGCTGCTTTACCGGCAGGAAACTGCCGCTAAAGCGGCGATATGGGGCTTGATAATATGCCCTATAGAATTCCAATAGAAGCCCAGGTTTGATGAACATGGGCTTCTATTGGAATTCTATAGGGCATATTATCAAGCCCCTTATCGCCACTTTAGCGGCAGTTTCCTGCCGCTAAAGTGGCGATAATGTTTGCGCCGTTCTTGATAATATGGCCCTATGTGTTCAAATGTAGAGGATAATTCCACATTTATTCTTAGATAATGGCCGGACATTTATGATTCCCTTGTGACTGCTTATGCAATTAGGCATGCTCTGTCACTATGGGAATATTATAATGTATGCCACATCCTACAGTTTATTACTGTGTGCATCATACACAGACTAAAATACATAAACACCGTCAGAATCCACACACAGAAACAGCCGGGTCTGGTGGACTAATGCGTCCACTGTAGGGGCCTGTGTTTGACCTCATGGTCACAGGTTCAAGTCCCGGTGGGCCCACTCAGCCTTTCATCCTTCTGAAGTCAATAAAATGAGTACCATTGTGCTGGGTAACAATAAACATCTGTTATTTAGTGCCAAGATACCCTTGGGTGAACATGAATTTACAAATACTTATGTTAGATAATTAAGGTGCAAAAGGATGCTCACAGGTTTGGGCTCCGGTGCCACTGCACCTGCTACATCATTGGCAGGTAACACCCTGTCCCCACTCCCCCATACACACCACCTATCTGCAGCTTGCCCCCGACATGAGGTACGGTTGCCATATTGCTGTTCTTTTCCAACATGAATATTTTAATGTCTCAGCCAGTGTAACAAGCATTGGCATAGCCAATAGGTCTCGCTTTTGGGACCTTATATGTGTTTAGCCATGCAACACTGGATGTTGTTTAATCAAGGATATTGTGCTGGATAACTAAACACTTATAATGTCCCAAAGGCGAGAACTATTGGCTATGCATTGGGGGGCCTTATAAGTGTTTAGGTAGAGCTATTGACTTTGCCAATGTTTCTAAGCTGTGCTGTAGAGAAGTGTGGCTGCTGTGCAGCATGCTGAGAAGTTGCAATTAAAAAGTGTAAGAAGCACTGAGTGATGCTGTGGTGTTCCTGAGTGATGCTGTTGTGGTGCTGAGTGATGCTGTGGTGGCGCTGAGTGATGCTGTGGTGGTGCTGAGTGATGCTGTGGTGGTGCTGAGTGATGCTGTGGTGGCGCTGAGTGATGCTGTGGTGGCGCTGAGTGATGCTGTGGTAGCGCATAGTGATGCTGTGGTGGTACTGAGTGATGCTGTGGTGTTCCTGAGTGATGCTGTGGTGGCGCTGAGTGATGCTGTGGTGGCGCTGAGTGATGCTGTGATGGCGCTGAGTGATGCTGTGGTGGCACTGAGTGATGCTGTGGTGGCGCTGAGTGATGCTGTGGTAGCGCATAGTGATGCTGTGGTGGTACTGAGTGATGCTGTGGTGTTCCTGAGTGATGTTGTGGTGGTGCTGAGTGATGCTGTGGTGAAGGTGAGTGATGCTGTGGTGGTGCTGAGCGATGCTGTGCTGGCCCTGAGTGATGCTGTGGTGGTGCTGAGTGACGCTGTGGTGGTGCTGAGTGACGCTGTGGTGGTGTTGACTGATGCTGTGGTGGCACTGAGTGATATTGTTGTGTCCCTGAGTGATGCTGTGGTGGTGCTGAGTGATGTTGTGGTGGTGCTGAGTGATTCTGTGGTGTTGTTGAGTGATGCAGTGTTGGCCCTGAGTGATGATGTGGTGTCGCTGAGTGAAGCTGTGGTGGTGCTGAGTGATGCTGTGGTGGTGCTGAGTGTTGCTGTGGTGGCGTAGAGTGATGCTGTGGTGGCGCTGAGTGATGCTGTTGTGGCCCTGAGTGATATTGTTGTGGCCTTGAGTGACGCTGTGGTGGTGCTGTGTGTTGCTGTTATTGCGCTGAGTGATGTTGTGCTGGTGCTGAGTGATGCTGTGGTGGTGCTGAGTGATGCTGTGGTGGTGCTGAGTAATGCTGTGGTGGTGCTGAGTGATGCTGTGGTAGTGCTGAGTGATGCTGTAGTGGTGCTGAGTGACGCTGTGGTGGTGCTGAGTGATGCTGTGGTGGCGCTGAGTGATGTTTTGGGGGTGCTGAGTGATGCTGGGGTGGCGCTGAGTGATGCTGTTGTGGCGCTGAGTGATGCTGTGGTTGTGCTGAGTAATGCTGACGCATATGTGTAGGAGGTCAGAAATTACATGCAATTTATGTGACAATAACCCCTGCTTTGATTTTTTTAATGTTTAGATTTCCTTTGTAATGTGCCACTCCCAGAAATACCTAAACTCCCAAACCTGACCTTAAATTTATGTATGTGATAATTCTGACATACTGGCAGAATTTGCACACTCGTGAGGGTACGTTATAAATGTAAAATTCAGCTAAACCTGATTCTCTGATTTCAATTTGGGATTTTAAATCGATACATTTCTTACTTGATGCATGAATTCGACTTTGTTTGGTAAAACAATGCATGGATCAGGCCCTCTTTCTTAAGAAATTGTGTAAATATGTTTGTACATGTTTTAAAAAGTTATTCAGGGACTAGGTTTTAGTTAAAAATCTGCTGTCCGTATTAAAGTCTTTATAAGCAATAGATGTGTGATGCATTTTTTGCAATGGGTTCATAGTCCGTTTCCTACATTTATGCCCTGATGCAACAATCCTTGTGCAAAATGAGCTTGTACACAATCTAGCGGGCTGTCGAGCCCCCACCGCCCAGCCTGCCAGGAGTGGCCCAGACAGCGAGTGTGCTGGGGGGGCGGAGGGCAAAAGAGCAGGAAGCCTCTCTTATCACTCACAGACTGTCAGACGGAGAGCCGTCACCCCGCCATAAATCCGTGTACTGTAAATACGCCTCGTGAAAGGAGCCGGGACAAGGCCGAGGGGTCCGAGTGAAAGACAGCAGGTCAGAGAAGGGAGGCGAGAAAGAGGGTGGAATGAGGGAAGACAAGAGGGGAAGGATGGATTGGAAGAGGGGAGGAGGAAGAGGTGGAGCGAGGGAATATTGAACATAGGAAAGACTGTTGAGAAGAAGGTGGTATACGAGAGGAAACAATTTGAAATAAGCAAGGTGGAGACACATTTTACTGGTAAATCTGGCAGAATTTAAATCATCAGTAGAGAGGCAGCGCCTATTTCATGAAAATAGTTGCTTCCTACTGACATCCGTGTGCTCTGCAGATCACAGGTTCGAATCTAATTCCCAACCTTTCAAAAACAATAAATGTAGTACTATTCAAATGTGTAATGCTAATAATCTCTACAGCGCTCAGAGGCAGCTAGAGTGTGGTATGAAAAGTTACATAAAAACTGCACATTATCATTAATGAAATAAATCAGCAGATTTTGACTGGCAAGAAACACAGTGTACGTTTCCTGCAAGGTGAATACCATGGTGTCCCTGTTGCTGGATAACATGGGCCGTGCACATGTCAAAGGGGCGCAAAGCGCCCTGAAGGGTAAGTCTTAAGCACCAGCCTGAGGATGGGCACAGGTACAGACAGCTGGCCCCTCCTGCTGAGACCCAAGGATACAGAAAGGGTTAAGAGCACACCCGGCTGGTGCCACCCTGCTGCTTCTGGACTTCAGGGCACCGCCACGAGGGGTGCGCGCGACCCGTACTACACCTACAATGGAAAAGCACAACACAACCCGGGTAACAGCTCTAAAGAGTCAAAAGGGAAGTTTAAGATACGTTTCATGCTGACACGATGATGAACTGGTGATATTCGAAGTCTGTGACATATGATGGGCGCGTGACTCCCTCCTGCGCACCACACAGCCATGTGGATGGTAACGCACTACCAGCTCACACCACTTCCGGCGCCACACGTCTCAGAACCACTTGGAGAATGTTAGCTTAGACACACCGTGCCCTCCAGCGCCTCATCGCATCAGTACTGGTTACCTGGCTGTCTCGGAAACACTCTGCGCGGGTCAGCTAGGGACAGTTACCCTGGTCAAAGACGCGCTCTGTGGTGAGGGAGGGGGAGGGAGTTGAACAAGCGCGGCCGGGCTGAAAGTTAAAAGACGCGCTCTGTGGTGAGGGAGGGGGAGGGAGTTGAAACGCGGCCGGGCTGAAAGTTAAAAGACGCGCACTGTGGTGAGGGAGGGGGAGGGAGTTGAAGCACAAGCAAAACAGAGAGGCAGAGCGAGGCGCGCGCGCGCAGGAGAGCGAGAGGAAAGCTCATAAGCGCGCGCCCGCGCTCGTAACCGCAAGCTCTAGGCCAGGCCATGGTAGCATTTTCTGAAGCCCACTTACTAAAAGTCTCGCCAGTGCATCGCATGCGCTGGCTCAGGCGAGACCTAAAAATTGAGAAAATCACCCAAAGTCAGCATTTTTCCCCTTTACAATGCATACTATATACAGTATTTATAAAAAACACTGCACTTTACAAGGTCTTCTAGAGGTTCATTAATTACACCTGTCTAGGGTTGCCACCTGGCTGATTTCTTACTGGCACCCCCAGTATTTTAATGTCCCAGCTGGTACAAAAATTTGCAAAACCACCTAAAGCAAGAATTTTTAGCACTTATCTGTACCTAATTCAAACATCAAATATAAATGGAAAACACCTTTAAATGGATTCTAGAGCTGCAAAGATTCCTGACTAATAAATATAATAAAAACAGACGGAAATGTCAAGGTACAAATGTATACATACAATTGTATTAATAGTTCTATTTA
Organism: Calotriton arnoldi; assembly: GCA_963921515.1. Taxonomy (NCBI): domain Eukaryota; kingdom Metazoa; phylum Chordata; class Amphibia; order Caudata; family Salamandridae; genus Calotriton; species Calotriton arnoldi. The sequence goes on along the minus strand of CAWUFW010024749.1, from coordinate 44,231 downwards.
GTATCATGTCCATGCCTGTGCACACTCTTAAAACTACAACAAATAGCCGATGTTTTCTTTTAGAAAGGTGACAACGCTACCCCAGATTGATAATTAATGTAAACAAAGTGAAAAGGCATCTCAATGTTTGGCCGTCCTCATTGCCTCTTCTGCTGACTGGGAGGGCCAACGGTCATGTTTGGGTGGGCCTGACCCACCTGGCCTACCCGCTAGAACCGGGCCTGCTTTGCCACACCTTGGGTTGTGAGGAGAGGCCCTCCCGACACCTCCTCCTGTGGCCGCACAAGCTGGGCGGCTGGTAAGGGGAGTCTCCGGTATGGATATTGGTGGCAGCAGGAGCCTTGGAGCAGGCGCAGTGGAGACAGGTGGCTGGGTGCTCCGGTGGACAGGAGGGCCTCTCACCAGTCAAAGCACTAGTGAACGTCAGCCTGGAGACAGCGCCCAGGAGGCCCCTGTAGGCCTCGAAAGAAGATGTCTGAGATCTGGGGGGCCCCCAGAGAGAAAGACAGAACAGGGGTGGGTGTGGCACTCCCCCGAGGGCCGAAGAAACAGGGCTTGACAGGCACGGAGGAGGGTGAGACAGATAATTCCCCTCTACTCCCCCTTAATTGGTTGACTGAGAGTTGGAGTCCCCCATGTGTTGTGACGGCCAAGGAGGCCTTGAGACAGCGGTGATGCCACCCACCTGCACTAAGAGGCACCAGCCGGTATCAGCCCTGGGTGCCATTTGGGTGGCTGTGTGCCAGGGCATCCTGTAGCTCTGTGATAACTGACAGCGGGGGAGAAGGGGCCTTCAAATTCTTGGGGCACCAGGTTAGAGCCAAGGGACAAAAGACACCCCTCCAGTTCGCAGTGGGCATCAGCACAAAGCTCCGATTGGGAGACAACCGAGGAGTCAGACGTTAGGGGGATATCAACCTAGTGCAGTGATACTCAAAGTACGGCCCGGGGGCTGCTTGCGGCTCTCTTGACCTTTACATGCGGCCCCACTTGTGAACAGCAGCACAAGCTGCTGTTTAGTTTATGAGCGCTAACATTTAGAAAGAAATGTTAAATAAACGGCCAAGCATTTATTAATCTGCAAATAAATGCTTGCCTGTTTAACATTTTTTAGACCTCCTCACACACTCTCTCACTCACCCACACCCCCTACCGCCACCCTGCTGGTATCAGTGCGGCCCTCGGTCCACCATAGACCATACTTTGTGGCCCCTGGGCAAATGTTTGTGAGTACCCATGACCTAGTGGGTCCAGGAGCTAGACAGCACACATCCATGGAGGTGTAAAAACAGCTGTCTCAGCTACAGAGGAGAGACTGTTTCCCTCATCACAAGTAGTCGAGGAATAATCCAGGTTGCAAGTGAGGGCCGTGATGGCCAGGGGGTCCTGAACAGAAATGACTGGGGGTCGATATTCCCTCCTGGGGCTATTGGCATAGTACATGAGGGGACCCCCATGGGATTTACCACTGGCGGGTGCTCAGATGGGTGCTGGCCTCAATGCTCTCTGCCTGCATTGGATAACTAGGGCCTCACCAGACTCTTTAGGGGGAAGGACAAACAACCAGGGACAAACCCATCCAAGGCTGTATAGGTAAATACAAACGGCCCACAGGCGCTGATGTTGGGCAGTTGTCACCAGTGGTAGTACCGGCCTCTGCCGACCTCTCTGCCCCCATCCTGCAGGCAATCCAGCACGTACGTTCCTTCATGGAGGGAAAAAGGGTCAATTAGTGGTAGATGTTTCCTTGCTGAGCTAAGATCTGCACAATACTACTGAAAGAGATCCGGAAACGGAAAGCCGCATTTCAACAACAGAGGGCAGGGTTCATACCCTGTAAACCACAGTTGCAGAACTCCGAAAACCGTACACCACCTTAAATCCCAAGTGGAGGATGATGAGGGTCGCTCTCGAGGAAATAACATATGGATTGTGGGGGTCCTGGAGGGTATGGAGGAGTTCTCCCCCCTCAATTTTTGTCTACTAGGTTGTAATCCTGGGTGCCGGAAGGGGAGCTCTCTCCCTGCTTCGCGGTGGAGAGGGCACACATGTCCCTGGAGCAGATGCCATTTCCAGGGGCCCTGCCCCATAACTGCCTGTATCTTGAACTTTGCAGATTATATATGATCCTTGAGGCTTCTCGGCTAAAGGAGAACTTGCAGAGCGAGTCCACCCATGTGACTAAACACTCAAAGTGCAACAAGACAGGTGCAATTTCCTAACAGTGAAACAGAAACTACGAGCGCTTCAGATTAAATATATGCTCCTCTTTCCGGCAAAGCTGAAAGTGATTCATCAGAACAAAATGGTATTCTTTGAAACGCCAGAAGCAGCCTGGATATGGCTGGAGGAATCCAATCCAATCCATATTTGTAAAGCACGAACATATCACCCCTTAAGGTTTCAAGGCGCTGGGAGCTGTCGGGGAGATTAAGTGAGCTATTGAGTCACATGGTGCTCAGCTGCTGCCGGGGATCAAACCGTGAGCCCCGTGCTCCGGAGTCAGCCACTCTGGCCGCTGCACCACACCTCTCCCCTGCAACCCCCCCACTGCCGGGTTAAGCCTTCCTTGCCCACATGCTCCAACATGACAGAGTTGGGGGGCAGCTGCCATGTCATTCCAGGCGCTCTGCAGCTGGACTGGCGGACAATCAGGAGCCCCACGGTTCGAGATCCATGGATTCGGTCTTGGCACATGGAGGAACTGATTGCTTCCCGGGTGAGGCAGATATTCAGGCCCTTTGACAATCTTTACTATCTGGGCTTATTTTGGCACTTTAATCCTGACACTAGGGCAGAGAGGGAATGCAGCTGACCACGTGGACCCTAGATCTTTTCATCTGTTTACTTTTGTGGGTAATTGTTTGGAGTTGGTAAGGGAATGGTACAGAGGAACATTGTTGGAGTGGTCACCCAGTTGGTGGCAGTTCCTAGTGTATTCCATGACAGGTCAAGGGGTATGGGGTTGGGGGTGGGAGGATTTGGTTCTGATTGTGTTTTGTTGTCCTTTTTGCACCTACACCAGGCCCTGATGTCCATGGGCAAGTCTGACATTGAGCATGGACAGCCTGCTCCCTGCCCAACCTTGGATGCTGCTCAGACAGATGGTAGAACAGACTGACGCAGATAATATCGGTACTAGAATGTTAACGGGATCCTAGACCCTGTCAAGCGTGGTGCAATCTTGCAGCAGGCTAAAGGTTACATGGCTGACATGCTACTTCTGCAAGAAACCCACCTGTTGGGCTCTGGGTGTCCCTTTCTTGCCCTTATGGAGTACACACTGGTGTTCCAGCAAGCTTTGCTCAGGGGTCCTGGGGAACAGCCATTTTGATCCATCAACTTTGTCTGCTGGTAGTGATAAGAAATGGTATCATAAAAAAGGTCATGATATCAGGCCTTCTTCATGGGGGTCCCATTGCACTGGCCAGCATATATGCTCCTCCACCACTGACCAACGAATTTTTACATACTCTGGGTGCCTTGATGACACAATTCCCGATGGGGTGCTGGATCCTTGGGGTGGGGTGGCTGATTGGTAATTGGGCCAGACTGGACCTCTAAGGTGGGGGGCACAAATTGGTGGGTATTTGCTCAATTTATCGAGGCCATGGACCTGGTATATGAGCAGCGGGCCTTCCATCCCGGAGAACAGGGCTATACTTTCAATTCCAGATCCCACAAAGTCCTCTCCCGACTGGACTATTTCATTCAGCCTGCAACAGAGTGCTATAGGGTGCAGGACACTCCAGTCCATGCCAGCGGTCTGTCAGACCATTCTCCCCTGGAATTGTAGCTCAATATTGGACCGCAGCATTCGAGGTTGTCACCTAAACGACTGTTGGCTTCAGGACGCTGAAGCCCAGTCACAGTTAAGAGTTATATTGACAGCAATACGGGTGTGGTAGAGTCCCCAGATATCTTCTGGGAGGCTTTAAAGGCAACAGTCCAGGGTGATGTCATTGGCTATATATCTGGCAGACGCAGACAAGAAATGACCGATTTGGAGACACACATAGCCAAGGTGGAGGCTGCCTATGTTATGTCCGGCTCCCCTACCCTCATGCATGACTTCCTCCACCAACAAGAAATACTTTTCCAATAGCTTATAAATGAGGCCAGAACAGCTTGGCTTGCCAAACAAAGCTGCATATACCAATGGGGTGACTAGACCAGTAAGACCCTGCACTGGCAATATACCAGTACTGCACACCCATTACATACATAACGGGCGGGGCAAGGTTCAGACACACCAGGGTTGCGGCTATTGCCCAGTGCTTTGCTACTTATTACACATCGCTCTATGATCGACCACTCAAAGGTAATCCCGAGGCCCTCAGAGACCTGCCCATGTGTTCCTTGTCTGATCAGAACCGTGATTACCTAGACAGAGACAGCACATGGGAGGAGTTAGGCGGCCTTATCACAGGTCCAGTCAGGCAAGACTCCAGGCCCTAATGGCTGACGGGTAGAGTTCTTTAAGATGTATAGGGGATTGCTACTTAAACCCCTATGAGAAATATTCGAGTGGACCCAAGATACGGGCAAGCTTCCTTCCAACTTATGACTGGCCAAAATAGTTGTCATTCATCAGCAGAGACATCCAAAAGATAAGTGTTCATCGTACCCCCCTATTTCCCTGTTGAACACAGAGGCTAAATTGGGGCAAAGCCCCTGGCCACCAGGTTACATTCTGTGCTTACCACTTTGGTCCATGCAAATCAATCTGGCTTTATGTCTAACGGAGCCACACGCCACAATATTTGGTGGGTGCACAATGGCGTTGGCACTAGTGCAGAGACTACCATGGGCCCACGTGCTCCTGTTGGTGGATATTCATAAGGCTTTTAACTCAGTATGTTGGTACTACCTGCTTTGCCTGCTGCAAAAGCTTAACTTCGGGCCAAAATTCATCTCCTGGGTTCGGCTGCTGTACACCAACCTTGAGTAAGGGGGGGGGCTCGCTCTCGTGCCACTTCCCGTTTCACAGAGGGATGAGACAGGGCTGCTCTCGGTCGCCCCTGTTATTCACGATTGAGCCCCTGGTGGCGTGGGTCAGTTTGGAAGCCTTGGTGAGTGTAGGAAGGTGGAATCTGACTATATGGTTGCCCCCACTTTTTTTCTGGTGTTTTGCTGGTTTATGACTTAGTTGGACTGGGATCCTGCTATTCAGGGCCCCAGTCTATCTGCTTCCTCTATAAAATGGTTTCCATGTACCTTAGGTACATCTTTGATTGGAGTCTGGAGTGCCCTTATAAGTCCCTAGTATATGGTATACTATGTACCCAGGGCATAGGTACCCCAGAGGCCTGCCAGGGGCTTAAGCATGAATTATGCCACCCCTGGAAGGCCAGCCAAAAGGACACCACAGGTCTGCTACTGCAGCCTGGGTAAGGTGGTGCATGCACCCCTTACTGTGATATAGGTTACCTATATCACTGCATATGCACACATATAAACCTATAAGTCACTCCTATGGCAGGCCTTATCAATCCTGAAGGCAGAGTGCTTGGTTCTTATGTGAGAGGGTGCCCCTGCATGAGCAGAGCCCCTTTTCAAACATCTTGGAATACTACCCCCCCGCCAGTTCTGGTGGTGGGGGTAGCATTCCGCCCTTCTAGAGGGAGAGACATGTACCCACCGGCATACCCGGTAACTTCTTTCCAGAGCCCTGGCAACACAAAATGGATGCCGCTGCCACAGACACGGGTCTGACCTCCTGCTGCTGACTGAAACTCCGGCAGGGGAGGCCTGGACAATAGGTTTCCTGTCCCAGGGAGGTGTAACCACCTCCCCAGACAGGATAATGTGTATTGGGGCTAAGCCTGGGCGTAGTTTGCGTAGTAGCACTTCACGTAGCTACGTGAAGAACAGCTTCAACTACACGTAGCTATGCAAATTGCGTAGTGTGTAGCTGTGTGCTTGACTACACTGTACAATAATTACCAAAAGCATCTTGTACAGTACAAGTTAAGATAAAATAAATATCTCTGTCTTTATATGCTAAAAATGCATATAGTCATTTCACTAAAGTGAAAACAAAAGTTAATAAGCAGTGAGAGAGGTGATGATTTTGGTATCCTCGCTAACTTAGGGAGAGAACCAAGCAGATGTCTTGAAAACAAAAAGCACATCTTATTGAACGATTCGGTGGTGGTCCCATCCTCTTAGGACCACCCCAAGCACAGTTATTGGCAAAAATACAATCCCAACCAAAGGCCCTGCAAAGCATTATGGGATGAGATTAGCAGTGGGCAGTGAATATTATAGCATCCAATATCAAAATAATTCTACAAAGAGCTGCAGTTCCACTAGTCGTTACTAGGTGTCCCTCACGAGTCAAATGCAAAAGCTTCATGAAAGGTTTTCAATACTTTTGCATTTGACTCGTGAGGGACATCTTGTAACGACTAGTGGAACTGCAGCTTGATGTATTAATAATTTCAATGCTTTTGCATTTGACTCGTGAGGGACACCTAGTAACGACCAGTTGAACTGCAGCTCTTTGTAGAATTATTTTGATATTGGACACTATAATATTCACTGCCCACTGCTAATCTCGTCCCATAATGCTTTGCAGGGCCTTTGGTTGGGATTGTATTTTTGCCCATAACTGTGCTTGGGGTGGTCCTAGGAGGAAGGGACCACCATTGAATCGTTCACATGATATGCTTTTTGTGTTCAAGGCATCTGCTTGGTCCTCCCCTAAGTTAGGGGGACTCCAAAATCATCACCTCTCTCATTGCTTGATATTTAATTGTCAAAATTCATTTTTGTGAATTGGTTATATGCTTTTTAGCATAAAAAATTGCTTTATCAAAGCATTTGAAGGAATTTATTATACTCCTGCTACGCTACGTTGATAAGCACAGTTATTCACTCTGCTACGTGCAATTTGCGTAGTGCGTAGTAGCACAAACTTTGCATGCTTCGTGAGCGTAGCAAAGTATTATGCCCAGGGTTAATTGGGGCTGGGCGGGAGCACTCTCTGGTTCTTTGAAGTCCTGCACTGGGGGCATATTTGGTGTCCCTGTGCATACCCCAGTTCAAACCGGCTCAGGGGCTTCCAGCCCCTGCTCTGGCATGAAACTGGACAAAGGGAAAGGGGTGTAACCAACTCTCTGCCCTGACCCTCCCATAGGTGGGTCCCCAGAGTATGTCCAACCCCCTAACTTGGTATAAGTATGGGACCCCAGTCCTTAGGACTTTAGATTTACCTGGACGAAACTCTGATACAGAATCCTGGACCTTCGATGCTCTACTTTAAGATTAGAGGACTGAAGAATCTCCCTTGCGGTCAAGGAGTGACTCCCCTGCTTGGCAGGCACCTAAGAAGCAATTGTCCGGACTGCATCGCGGAAGCTCCCGCCGGACGCCGAAGTCTTTGCAACACCAGAGGTGGATTTCCAGACTTCCCCAAGGCTGCCCTGAGTCTCCAGCAAAGCTGAGGCCCATAGCTGTCATGGGTAATGTGGAGTACTTTTGCAAGTGCATCCTCTTCTGGGTCTCCCCCAAAGTTGTGCTTTGGGCTCCAAGTAGCCCTCGCCTCCAGCACCGACTGCACTGAAGATCACTGGCCTCCACTCCACGAGTGTCCTGTGAGCCAGCTCCAAGTGCGTCCACTTGAGGCTCCTTCGCGGTCGCTAGTCCATTGGCTAGTGGGCCCTCCCGAAGGCAACTCTTCTTCTGCTTGGGCTTCCCTGGTTGCTCCAGACGTGCCCTGACTTACCCTCGCTGGGTGAGTCCCTCAGACCTTGCTGGTCTGCACCACCATCCTTCTTCTATTTCCACGAGACTTGCCGTTGCCAAGGCTTGTTGGGTCCAATCCGGTCGTCGACACCCCTGCAATCGACAGACGTCGTGGGACAGCTCGAATCTAGCTCCTGGTTGTCGTCGACGCCTCCTGGACCTCGTGGCTGAAGAGTCAAGACGACTGTCAACCTACCTGAAGCACCCGACATCGGTGGGCATCCGCTCATCGCCTTCCTGGTCACTGGCTAGTGACCCAGACTCTGTCCCCTCTGCTTTCAGGTTCTTCAGATCTTCGATCAACCTTTGGATCCACCCGAACACTTTCGACTTGGCCGCCAGCAGCACTTTGCAGCAGATCGCCATTGAAAACGACGACGAAACCCGACCACGAAAGACACCTATGCACCAGACTTCCCTGGGTGATGTAACTCGAGTACTCCGGTGCTCCCGTGGGTATAGACTCTAGAACAACCTAGTTCTAAAGGGGTTTGCTCCAAGTCCTCCTCTAAGTGTCCCTTTTCTTTAAAACTCCAACCGCGACATTCCCCATAGAAGTCAACGGCGGCTCGCGGCTGTGTTCTCACACTGCACGCATCCCCCGTGGGTCCCCTGTGTCACTACCTTGGGTGGTTCCTTGAGGGCCAAGCACTTCTACAGGCTCTAGGCCTTGTGTCTAGCTCAGTCGTGGTTCTTATACCACTTTATTGGTATATGGTTTGGTACGCCCCTAGGGCTCAAACGTGTATTTGTGCTATTACTGTTGATAACTAACTTATAACTTATGTACTTCAAACTCTAGCCTCATAAAGAGACTAGAGGGGTGTGTTTAGCAATAAATACATATATTTTGAATATATACCTGGTGTGGTCCTCTTTCATTTGGTCACTCAAGAGATTATAGACTGGTAAAACAAGCTGCTTTACATTCCTTCAAGACTTAGCCTGAAGGCTGCTCTCCATAGCTACCACTAGGATAGCTTTCAATAAAGGTTGTCTTTAACCTATCTCCAATAAGGGGTTGTTTGGACTGGTGCAAGGTGTCCACTATAATTAGTGGACAGCATATACCAAGCCAACTTCTCACATTGGTGGCAGCGTGTGGGATTCCAGCTTGCTATTGTTTTACCCGAGAATCTCAATTGAATTGATCAACTGAAAAACACTAAGGGTACCTTAGGTACATATAAATCAAGCTTAGGATACAGTAAGTTCTACTGAACTTAGAGTTGGGTGTTAAGGGATAGCACACCCTTTCTACAACTCAAGAGAGTTTAGTAGGCCACACTAGAGTAGGTAGTGCATACACCACACCTCACTAGTAACGTCTTCAAGGCCAGGACCCAGTGAGTCCTTGCCAGAAGCCAGTGGGCTTCTTCCCTCCAAGTATGATAATCTCCCATTCTTGGAATTGAGAGCATTGTGCAATACTAGGAAGCTGAAGACAGGCAAAAGTGCCAGCACCCAACACCTCAGGGAGGTGCTACTGTCAGATGATCTCAGCAGACCCCTAGGGTCTGAAGGGGTAGGCAGAGAGGGTGGGGCAGAAGATGAGGAAGGGGCCAGGGGTGAAATCACCAAGGACCCAACCTCTGAAACTGGCCAGGAAGGTGACAATGACCTTGACCTGGAAAATCCAGCTCCTCCTGTGGATGAGGAGGAGGATCAGAATGACCTCCCCTTTGTCCCCCAGGAAGAGTTGTGAGTGTGCCCAGAAGGCCTAGATCTCCTTCTCAGGAGTCTAACCACTCTGACACCTCAGTAGGGACCTCTGTTTCCTCTCATAGGAGGGAATCCTCAAGTGAGAGGAAAGAGAGACTGCTCAGATATGGAGAAGCTCAGTTGAGACTCAGAAGAGAGCAGTTGGCTATAGACAGGGAGTCCCTAGAGCTTGAAAAGCAAAGAAAAAAGATGGGACTAGAGTGCCATGGTGGCAGCAATTTCCCCAGAGATAGGAAACCTGAGCAAGATTGTCCCTCCCTACCAGAGTGGGGATGACATCCACAAATGGATAACTGCACTGGAGAGGGCCTGTAAAGTTCAGAGGGTCCCCCAGGAGCAGTGGGCAGCAATCCTGTGGCTCTCCTTTGCAGACAAAGGTAGAGACAAGCTCCTCACTGTAAGAGAAGAGGATGCTGACAATTACAAAGTCTTGAAGAGTGCTCTGATAGATGGGTTTGGCCTAACCACTGAACAGTATAGGTTGAAGTTCAGAGACACCCAAAAGGCTCAGACTCAAGACTGGGTTGACTTTGTAGATTGTGCTACTAAGGCTCTGGAAGGTTGGATACATGGCAACAAGGTGCATGACTTTTTAGAATTGTACAATTTGATTATGAGGGAGCAGATCCTTAATAATTGTCAAAACCAGCTTTTACACCAGTACCTGGTGGACTTTGATCTGACATCTCCCCAAGAATTGGGAAAGAAGGCAGACAAATGGGTCAGAACCAGAGTAAAGACTAAGAATCAGGGTGGTGACCAGAAGAAAGATTCTACCAAGTCCCAAGAGAAAGGTGGGGATAAATCTAAGGATAAATCCACTACAGGGCCCCAAAAGTCCTCTTCTGGGGGTGGGTCCCAAACTCCTTCCTCTCCTGAAAAGAAACCATATTGCCATGTCTGTAAAAAGCGTGGACACTGGAAAACTGATCCCAGTTGCCCCAGGATTGGCAATAAAGAAAATGTTCCTCCAACAACTACTACCACCCCTCCTGGTACTACCAGTAGTAATCCTCCAGTTGGGAGTAGTGCACCCAAAAAGTTAGGTGCTTTTGCAAGAGGAACAGAGGTGGGCCCTAGTTTAGACAGGACCCCCTCAACAGACTCCTCTGACTCTGATGGTGGTATAGGATTTGCCACCTTTACCATGGGTCCCAATGCATTGGGCAGGTACAGACTGGAGCCAATAATTAATGGTCAGAAAGCTGTGGCATTTAGGGACACAGGGGCTAGTGTCACCATGGTGGCAGGAAACTAGTCCCCCCTCACCAGCTTTTACCTGAGTTTAAATACCAGGTAACCAACATTGATGGTGTCTGAACAGATCACCCCATGGCCATAGTCAATCTCAGCTGGGAAGGGGTCACAGGCCCAAAAGAGTGGCAGTGTCCCCAACCTTGCCTGTAGATTGCCTGATGGGCAATGATCTGGAAATTGCAGCCTGGGCTGAAGTTGAACACCAAACCCATCTGAGAATGCTGGGCGTCCCTGTAAAGGTTAGTGGGGCTGTGATGGCCACAGCCCAAGCCCAGGGAAATTTTGGAGAGATGGAGCCTGGAAGAATGGCCCACTCTCCCCCAAAAGAGAGCACAAGGGTTGAAGAAAAGTCTTCTTCCCTCCAGACAGTAGGTAAGGGTCAGCCTCCTCAGGGAACTGACCCTACCCCTAGTGAAGGAACTGCCCCAGAGGTAGTCAGGCCTGGCCTGGCCCCACCCCTGATGGCAGAGGACCCTTCCAAGGTGGTACCCAGTCTGGAGCAGGTAACCTTCCCCTCTCTACCCTGCCTCAGTCAGCCCAGGGCTGCAGAGGTCAGGGAGGTCAGTGGACCCCCAGGGCCCCTTGTCCAGAGGAACCCCCCATCAGCAGATTAGGGGCACCCAGTCTAGTAGCCCTAGCCAGGTGAAAATTCCTCAACACACTGAGGGATCCCCCATACCTTTGTGTAGGGACCTCCCCAGAAGGACTCTGTTAGGCAAGGGCAAACCTGGGACCAAAAGGTTCCAAACCTGCCATGTCCCTCCAGTGGTCCATCCAAAGGGACCCAACCCCCAGCTGTAGGCAGCCAAAGGTTGACCCTTAGAGCAAAGTGCAACTCAGTCATGGAAAGACAGGCATACATGGTGACCAGTGATCTGAGGAAGCTGAGACCAACCTTCCTAGGGCCTCACTTCCCTTCTCAGACACCTCATCAGCCTTGTACTTTACCAAAGCACACCACAGGTAGTAATTCCCCATGGTGGAGACCCTCTCATACCCTTAGGGTGAGGGATTGCTTAGTGGACCATAAGACAGGGGGCAACCATGCTAGTGCAGGTGCTTCCTTATATGGCCACTTAGTCAATAAAGGCTCAACTGGCCAAGGTTAGCCTTATCTCCTTTCGTTTGGGGGGGGGGTTATGTAGGAAGGTGGAATCTGACTATATGGTTGCCCCCACTTTTTTTCTGGTGTTTTGCTGGTTTATGACTTAGTTGGACTGGGATCCTGCTATTCAGGGCCCCAGTCTATCTGCTTCCTCTATAAAATGGTTTCCATGTACCTTAGGTACATCTTTGATTGGAGTCTGGAGTGCCCTTATAAGTCCCTAGTGTATGGTATACTATGTACCCAGGGCATAGGTACCCCAGAGGCCTGCCAGGGGCTGAAGCATGTATTATGCCACCCCTGGAAGGCCAGCCAAAAGGATACCACAGGTCTGCTACTGCAGCCTGGTTAAGGTGGTGCATGCACCCCTTACTGTGATATAGGTTACCTATATCACTGCATATGCACACATATAAACCTATAAGTCAATCTTATGGCAGGCCTTATCAATCCTGAAGGCAGAGTGCTTGGTTCTTATGTGAGAGGGTGCCCCTGCATGAGCAGAGCCCCTCTGCAGTGGTCGGAGACCCTTCTCTGATGCTGTTTGTAGTGCAGCCTGACCATATACTCTTAAGTGCATTATATCCTCGCGGTAGAATGCTAACTTTGGACTGGCTGCACCAAAACATGTCGTGTTTGGTGTCAAACATCTTGGAATACTACCCCCCCACCAGTTCTGGCGGCGGGGGTAGCATTCCACCCTTCTAGAGGGAGAGACATGTACCCACCGGCATACCCGGTAACTTCTTTCCAGAGCCCTGGCTTCACAAAATGGATGCCGCTGCCACAGACACGGGTCTGGCCTCCTGCTGCTGACTGAAACTCTGGCAGGGGAGACCTGGACAATAGGTTTCCTGTCCCAGGGAGGTGTAACCACCTCCCCAGACAGGATAATGTGTATTGGGGCTGGGCGGGAGCACTCTCTGGTGCTTTGAAGTCCTGCACTGGGGGCACATTTGGTGTCCCTCTGCATACCCCAGTTCAAACCGGCTCAGGGGCTTCCAGCCCCTGCTCTGGCGCGAAACTGGACAAAGGGAAAGGGGTGTAACCACCCCTCTGCCCTGACCCTCCCATAGGTGGGTCCCCAGAGTATGTCCAACCCCTAACTTGGTATAAGTATGGGACCCCAGTCCTTAGGACTTTAGATTTACCTGGACGAAACTCTGATACAAAATCCTGGACCTTCGATGCTCTACTTTAAGATTAGAGGACTGAAGAATCTCCCTTGGGGTCAAGGAGTGACTCCCCTGCTTGGCAGGCACCTAAGAAGCAATTGTCCGGTCTGCATCGCTGAAGCTCCCGCCGGACACCGAAGTCTTTGCAACACCAGAGGTAGATTTCCAGACTTCCGCGAGGCTGCCCTGAGTCCCCAGCAAAGCTGAGGCCCGTAGCTGTCATGGGTAATGTGGAACCGTGACCCCTAGACACTGAGTACTTTTGCAAGTGCATCCTCTTCTGGGTCTCCTTCGAAGTTGTGCTTTGGGCTCCGAGTAGCCCTCGCCTCCAGCACCGACTGCACTGAAGATCACTGGCCTCCACTCCACGAGTGTCCTGTGAGCCAGCTCCAAGTATGTCCACTTGAGGCTCCTTCGCGGTCGCTAGTCTGTTGGCTAGTGGGCCCTCCCGAAGGCAACTCTTCTTCTGTTTGGGCTTCCCTGGTTGCTCCAGACGTGCCCTGACTTACCCTTGCTGGGTGAGTCCCTCAGACCTTGCTGTTCTGCACCACCGTCCTTCTTCTATTTCCATGAGACTTGCCGTTGCCAAGGCTTGTTGGGTCCAATCCGGTCGCCGACACCCCTGCAATCGACAAACGTCGTGGCACAACTCGAATCCAGCTCCTGGTCATCGTCGATGCCTCCTGGACCTCGTGGCTGAAGAGTCAAGATGACCGTCAACCTACCTGAAGCACCCGACATCGGTGGGCATCCGCTCATCGCCTTCCTGGTCACTGGCTAGTGACCCAGACTCTGTCTCCTCTGCTTTAAGGTTCTTCAGATCTTCGATCCACCTTTGGATCCACCCGAACACTTTCGACTTGGCCGCCAGCAGCACTTTGCAGCAGATCGCCATTGAAAACGACGACGAAACCCGACCCCGAAAGACACCTATGCACCCGGCTTCCTGGGTGAGGTAACTCGAGTACTCTGGTGCTCCCGTGGGTATAGACTCTAGAACAACCTAGTTCTAAAGGGGTTTGCTCCAAGTCCTCGTCTAAGTGTCCCTTTTCTTTAAAACTCCAACCGCGACATTCCCCATAGAAGTCAACGGCGGCTCGCGGCTGTGTTCTCACACTGCACGCGTCCCCGTGGGTCCCCTGTGTCACTACCTTGGGTGGTTCCTTGAGGGCCGAGCACTTCTACAGGCTCTAGGCCTTGTGTCTAGCTCAGTCGTGGTTCTTATACCACTTTATTGGTATATGGTTTGGTACGCCCCTAGGGCTCAAGTGTGTATTTGTGCTATTACTGTTGATAACTAACTTATAACTTATGTACTTCGAACTCTAGCCTCATAAAGAGGCTAGAGGGGTGTGATTAGCAATAAATACATATATTTTGAATATATACCTGGTGTGGTCCTCTTTCATTTGGTCACTCAAGAGATTATAGACTGGTAAAACAAGCTGCTTTACATTCCTTCAAGACTTAGCCTGAAGGCTGCTCTCCATAGCTACCACTAGGATAGCTTTCAATAAAGGTTGTCTTTAACCTATCTCCAATAAGGGGTTGTTTGGACTGGTGCAAGGTGCCCACTATAATTAGTGGACAGCATATACCAAGCCAACTTCTCACAGTGAGGGGCCTGGAGTGGGCACTCAAGACCTCAGATAGGATCACATTATATGTCGATGATGTTCTGCTTTTTCTGGATGACCCCCTTAACTCTGGTCCCTGAGCTCTACAGATCCTGGGGATCTTTGGCAAATACTCTGGGCCCACCATTAACAAATCCAAATCCTCAGTGTAACCCATAGCCTGCGACTCAGGAGAGTTGGATTGGGTGGCAGAATTGCAGATCCTCCGGGAGTGTTTTCAATATTTGGGTGTGTACATGACTAGTGATCCTGCACAAGCCTGGGAATGGAACATCCAACCCCATCTTGATCCGGTGACCCAGGATCTGGGCTACTGGGTAACACTGCCGTTATCCATTATCGGACACTCCGCTATTTATAAAATGGTCGTACTGCCATGTCTGCTATATGAACTGCAGAATTTCCTTTTCCCACTCCCCACCTCGGTCTTTAGGACACTAGAACCCCTGCTGAGAGACTAGAATCCCTGCTAAGGGCCGTTTTGTGGAGGAACCGCACTCCGAGGATTGTTCTTTCCAAATGCTAGAAATCCACGTATGACAAGGGAACTGGCACTCCAGACATACTTTCGTACTATAGAGCATCTCACCTTGTTGTCATCAATGAGTGGTGGTTAACCGGTATACGTATGACCCTGCTTTTGCCACCAAACGGTAGCCGATGCAGGGGACCCTCCTCCTACATCTGTTTTCTGGGGAGCACCATTGGTACAACTCCCATCAGCAACACAGGTGGTACTCCAGGCGTGGTGGGACTCTCATAGAGCCCTTGGTTGGAGGGAGAGACTAACACAAGAAACCCCATTATGGCATGAGACTCGATTGTCACAAGTTATGGAAGTAGAAGGGTTCAGGTCCTGGGATATTATCTGTATCACAACATAGGGAGACGCCATGTCAGGGCCCAATATGAAATCATTTCAGGTACTTCAGGTGGACTACTACCTACACCACTCCCAATTCTTCTGATATCAGCAATTGAGACACATTCTTACCCCAGACATTAGAGGGTGCATAGACCTACCAGAATATGATCCCCAGGAAGCTAAAATACTTACAGAAGTGTTAAATGACCACATAGTCTCCCAGATGTACCAAACATTAGTGATCAGTACCCCTGTCACATTTGATCGGTTGAGAGAGGCCTGGGCGAGCGACCTGGCACAACTGACATATGACGACTGGAAGGAGGCCAGCGCCTCCTCAGAGAGGCAGCAATTGCCACACAGTTCTGCCTCATACAATGAAAGTATCTACAAAGGGTGTACTACACCCCGGAGAGGCTGTGGTGCATGGGGACTGTTGACATGCCGACCTGGCTGAGATGCCAGTTTAAAAGGGGGGACTTCTTTCACATGACCTGGACATGCACCAAACTGCCCCCCATTTTGGGAGGGTGTGCTGGAGTGTCTGGGGAAGATGTTTTTTTTTTTTTTTAAATAATGTTTATTGAGTTTCCATCCATACAATATCTCAATATAGCAGTGGCAGCAGTTACATATCATATATGTTCTTTGGCTCCTGATACACAGATTAAAACAACAGTACACTACCATCTGTTAAGGACCTCAGTACAACTGATATCCGGTGCTATCCACCCCATACCATATTCGGATATAGAAACACTTTGTCAAAGAACATCTCTAATTAACGCAACTGTAAACAATCCATCCCCCTCCCTCCCTGGGTCACCGTGGGAAACACCTCCCCGCATCATGTGCTACGGAATAGTTAGTACCACTCTCCGGGGCTTATCAGTAGATTCACAGACCCGAAGTAGTCTCTGGTCTTGACCCTTCCACCGACCCATCTCCATCCGACTGCGTTCCCTCAGCAGCTTGTGAAAGGGGATTCTCTCCAAGGGGGATGTCGAAGATCATAGCCTGCCATGCCCTCGCCTCATCCTCCAATGCGTCATCCCTACGGACACGTCTCATGCGGATCAGTACTGCTGTGGCCCATTGCTTTAAGTCTTTAGCCCAGTTTTCTACCGTGGGAGGCAGCGAGCCCATCCAGCTAATTGCACTCCTTCTTTTGGCCAGCACCAGTCCCAGCTGTAAAAACCTCCTTGTAAGCTTCTTACCCTTGGGCCTTGGAATAAGTCCCAAAAGCACCTGTCTAATAGAATATGGTATTGACCACCCCGTCACCTGTTGTAATCGTTCTAAAATCGCTTCCCAGAATAATTTCAGGATCGGGCAGTCCCAGGTCATATGCAAGAACTGGGCGTCATTGGAACCACACTTGGGGCACTGAGCGGAGCGATCCAGATAGATTCTATGTAATGTGTGCGGGGTCAGGTATATTTGATGAATAATATTAAATTGGGTAAGCTTAAATCTCACATTAGAGCTAATTTGTTTGACCCCTTCGTGCACTTTACCCCACTCCGAATCCGTCAGGGGCTCTTCTAGTAGTCTATCCCATCAAGCCTGCACTGGGAGCGGATCTGCGGCAAGGTCCTTTCTTAACGCCCTATATATATGGGATACCAATTGGCGGCCCCCGGCTAACGTAATGAGGGCCTGTAATGTAGCAGTTAAGGATGGCTCCTCTGGAAATGCTGGCCAGATCTCCCGTGCGACCGCCGAGATCTTCGCATACTGGAGATATTGTCACCGACCCAAATCAAACATTGACTCAGCTTCCTCCCTTGTGAGAAATCGTTGTCCCAGGTATAGATCCCCCATAGTGTTGCAGCCTCCCGCCGTCCATCGAGTGATGGCCATATTTTGACTTATTCTTTTGAACGGTATCACCGCCCATAACGGGGCCTCCGGGGCATACAGCGCTCGTCTCACCACAGTTTTAATGACGGCTTCCCATAATGCGGCCACATGCCTAATAATATAAGGGAATCGCGCGGGCACCCTCGATCCCATCATGAGGAGATCCGGGAGGGGGATCCCCTCATGAGTACCCTCCAACAGCCGTTTGTCTGGGGAAGATGTTGGTATGGGTGCTGCCCCGGGGCCCGAAGTTGGTTCTCCTCCACACAACAGCAGAACTGGAGGCCAACAGATTTTGATCTGCTCTGTTGTGGTTGGGACTGGTAATAGCAAAAAGGGACATTGATTGGGCCTGGAAGGATACTGAACCCCCACTGATAGAATAGTGGAAATAGGGCCTAGATCGCAGAATGAGTTTGGAAATTCTTATATAGAAGGCCAGAGGTTGTCCCCTTAAACACAATAAAATATGAACACCGTGGTACCAGTACCTGGGCAGCTGATATCCTTCCAGATATAGTAGTATTCCTTAAGGGAAAATATTTACTTTTCTTAAAATAACCCTCACCCACCAAAAGGTCCCTTGGTGGCATGCTTCATCATTGGGTTCTTCCGGCCCCGCTGCGGGATGGGGCGTGCTGCAACCGACGAAGACGTGGGAGCACTCTCTGGAAGATGTGGGCTATATTAGTAATATATTAGTACCCCGACATCGCACCGACCCCGTGTGGCGAAGGGATCAGCTGTGCCGGAAGTTTTCTCTGGGAACAACAACTGGGTCTTGATACAAGAGGAACGGCACCTACCAAGTTCAAGCCCAAGACTACTTTTAACCCCAATTTGCCACATGACAGCTTGGATACTTTTCATGAGGTCGTTACACGGGACCTTATTAAAATTTGGAACAATACAAAAAACAAACATGCACATAACTTAACTCCAGAGCAGAGAGTAGCCCTAGGGACGCTTAACGAAGATCAGAGCTTCATCATTAAGCCATCAGACAAAGGGGGCAATGTGGTCCTGTGGGACGTAAATTTATATAGGGAAGAGGCCAAAATACAACTTGTCTCTTCTAAGAACTATGTCAGATCAGACAGGGAATCATATGATGGGGCAACCAACATCTACTACACCACATTGGCAAACTGGAGACATCAGGAATATCTGGGGAAGGAGGAATTCAGATTCCTTTATATCAAAAACCCTACGGCACCCTGTTTTTACATGCTGCCGAAAATTCTCAAGGATAGCATTAACCCAACTGGGAGGCCCATAGTATCAGAAAATGGCAGCCTCCTGGAAAATACATCTGTATTTTTGGATTCTTTTCTATTTCCCTATGTTCTTAGCCTCCCGTATTACTGTAGGGACAGTACAGACTTCATTAATAAAATAGAAGGTATCACTTGGCAAGAGAATTTCTGGCTAGTTACGATTGATGTGGTTTCACTCTACACGTGTATCAAACACAGAGAGGGTATTGGAGCGTGCAAACACTTTTTTAGGGACAAATCTATCTTCCTATTCCTATATGAACATTCTATGATGTTAACTGACATGTTGACTTTTTGCCTAGAAAACAACTTTTTCCTCTTTGAAGACAGGTGGTACAAGCAGGTAGTCGGAACTGCTATGGGGAGCTGCTTTGCGCCAAGCTATGCCTGTATGTTCATGGGGTGGTGGGAGGAACAGCTTGTGTGGATTGAGAAGAATGAGCATCTGACTAGGTACATTGTATTTTGGACGAGGTTTATAGACGATATCTTCATGATATGGAGTGGCTCTACAACTGACTTAGAGAGATTCTTTGGGATGATGGCGGATAATGAGGTCAATCTCCGCTTCACACACAGGTATGATCAGAGGGAGATGGATTTT
The DNA here is from genome assembly GCA_963921515.1 of Calotriton arnoldi. Taxonomy (NCBI): domain Eukaryota; kingdom Metazoa; phylum Chordata; class Amphibia; order Caudata; family Salamandridae; genus Calotriton; species Calotriton arnoldi. The sequence goes on along the minus strand of CAWUFW010024749.1, from coordinate 24,977 downwards.
TTAGACGTCTGTGTTAAAACTGAGAATGGGACAATTTTGACGGAATTGTACAGAAAGGCTACTTCAGGAAACAGCGTATTACATGTGGACAGCCACCATCCACCCAAACTGAAGTGGAGTATTCCCTTTGGCGAATTGGTTAGGGCTAAGCGCAATTGTAACACTCAACAGGCCTACGAGAAAGAGCAGGACAAGATGATGTTGAGGTTCAGGAGAAAAGGGTATCCCGAGAAAGTCCTAAGGATAGCTAGAGAGAAGGCGGCTACACAGGATAAATCCGCCTTATTGGTGAAGAGACCCAATTCCATAAGTGAAGGGAACAGCATTAGAATGATCACCACCTTCAACACTGAGGCCATAGCAGTTCGCAGCACCCTTAAAAAACATTGGCACATGGTAAAGAATGATTCTGTAATAGGCCCATTGGTCAGTACACACCCAATGATCACATACAGAAAGGCTCGTTCACTAAAGGACATGCTTGTGAATAGCTACATGGGGGCCAACAAACAGCAAGGTTGGCTACAACAGCAGAGGGGTTTTTTCAAATGTGGAAAATGTAAGGCCTGTAGTGGCAGTAAAAATAGGAGGACATACCCATTACCTACTGGAAAAACGGGTCATATAAAGAAATGTATGAATTGTAATACTGATTTCTGTGTGTATGTGATACTCTGCCCCTGTGAGAAGATGCACGTGGGGAGTTCTTTTTTTCCTAAAAAGAGGATATTAGAACATATGAGAGCGTGCCAGGATGCATGTTTGCAAAGTGGTGGAGAAAGGGGGCGCGGCCTGCGACCACCGCTCAGCAGTCCCACTGAGTGGGGCTTACTGGAGTTAACAGGTAGGCTAGTTGGCCCCTAAGAACCCCCAACAGCAAAGGGGACTTCATCCCCCAACCAAAAGTGCGCCAGGAAGCGTGTTTACAGAGTGGTGGGCAAAGGGGGCATGGCATGCTATCAGAAAACAGTACTCCTGCTGTGTGGGACTTACTGGAGGCAGTAGGAGGGGTAGTTGGCCCACAAGAACGTCCTTGGGGGCCAACTACCCCTCCTGTTACCTCCAATAAGTCCCACACAGTGGGGCATATTACCAAGGAAGTGGCGGAGAGAGGCGTAAGCCATCTTGGCTTAACGCCTCTCTCCGCCACTTTGGAAACGCTCAGGCTGCACCATATTAACGGAGATGATGCAGCCTGGCGTTTCCCCCTGCGATGGCGCTAAGTTACACAACTTAGCGGCAGCGCAGGCACCCTTGCACCAGAGTGCAAGGGTGTCTGCGAGCAGAGTGGTTTGTTTATGTGTAGGAAGGAGTTCCTTCCTGCACATAAACAAACCTAAATTGCCATTTTGTAATCTTTATGTGTGCTGCTTTGTGCAGCACACATGGAAGTTACAAAATGGCATTTTGAAAAACGGTTTGTTCATGTACAGGAAGGGACACCTTCCTGTACATGAACAAACCATGGCATTTTGCTTTTTCCATGTGTGCTGCACAAGGCAGCACACATGGAAAAAGCAAAACGAGGAGAAATAAAGCATTTCTCCTCGCTTCGCCACCTTAAGACCAGGATTTTTCTGGTCTTAAGTTCGGCGCTGCTACCTATTATCGCCCAACTTGATAATAGGTGGCAGCGTCGACTTCAATGGGTGTTGCGGTGGAACGCCCACCACAACACCCACTGCACGCCCCCTTTCACGCTAAGTTTAGCGTGAAAGGGGCCCTATTATCAAGGCAGCGTTAAGCCACTTAACGTGGCTTTAATCCACGTTAAGTGGCTTAAAGCTGCCTTGATAATAGGGCGCTGACACTATCGCCACCACAACATCACAAAAAGTGACGTTGTGGTGGCGATAGGGCTTGATAATATGCCCCAGTGGGATTGCTAAGAGGTCTTGGAGGCCACGCCCCCTTTCTCCACTACTCTGCAAACACACCTCCTGGCACACTACTGGTTGGGGGATGAAGTCCACTTTACTCTTGAGGGACTTTGGGGGCCAGGAATCCCTCCTGGTACCTCCTGTAAGTACTACGCAGCGGAATTCCTGAGCGCTGGTTGGATGCTCAGCCCCTTTTATCCACCACTCTGCAAATGCAACTACTAGTTAAACAAGCATTTGCAATGCAATAGGTCTCGCATTTGCAAGAGTTAGAGCTATTGGCGTTGTAAATGTAAACGTTTTGTACTAATGTTTTTTGGAGTAAAGTGGATGTACGTTGTGTGTAGTGGAATTATGTGGGATGTTGTGCAGTGAAATTATGTGTGTTGGACTTGGCCCTTTTTACAGGGTCATCCCTAAACGTTTTGCCTTTCTCCTAGCCTTTTCTCTGACATGGTGTTGGTGGTTTTAGGCCTCTGGGCACTTTAGCACTGCTGTCCAGTGTAAAGTGCGTGTGCTCTCTGTGTTACATTTGGTAAGATTGGCCTGCCCTCCCATAGGAATGCATTGGGGATTCCCTGATAAGTGTGTCAGTGGTAATTCCTGGGATGAGAGGAGCAGCGTGGTCGAGTTTAGTATGTTTGGAATTGTAATAATAAATGCTGCGCAATGGTGTGCGCAGATTTATTATGACTCTTTTAGAAATACCACTTTTAGAAGTTGGCATTTCTTTGTGCTATGTGTCTGCCTGCCTGATGTGAATTGCATGTCTGGCTTTTGAGTGACAGGGGCTGGGAGGTGTGTGTGGCTCCAGGAGGGGCAGGGTGAGTCAGCACTAGGCTGAATGGGATATCTGCATTGGGAGTAGTGGGAGGAGTAATCCCCTAACTCTGAATAGGACTGTGCCCAGCCTGTACAATGCTGGCTCTGCCCCCTGTGGTGTGTCTGATCACCTAGCCCCCACCTGACAAAGGGAAAGAGGAGCTTGGTAAACAAAGTGCTCCAATTCCCCCCTGAACCAGTTGCATCTGGTTCCCCAAAGCCCTGTGCTGCAGACAAAGAGATTGCGTGGTATAAATGTATGGGCTGTGACCCCATGTTTTTGTTCTGTGCTATAGCTGTTCCTGACTTGCTGGGGGGCTTGCTGCTGCTGGGGCCCAGGAGGAACCGCCATGGGGGCTTACCTCCCTGCTAGAGGAACCTGTGTGCTGGCCTCCCTGGGCCCAGCTATGCCCCATGGACCTAAGGACTTTGTTTGCCTTCAGCGCCCCTTGAGCGCTGTATTTTAATTATCCTGAAGAGGAAGAGCGTGGGCTGCGCAGCGCTGAGCTGCAGCCCTTTGAGAGGGAATCCCCATCGTAGGGATTCCCCATGATGCCGTCCTGAGCGGGAGCCCACCCCGCTTCATGATTATTTAAAATGGCGGGTGCCCACCCCGCATTTTGGTGCCTTTTTGCGGGTGCCCACGTTCTGCTTCACAGCTGCACAGCAATTAGTGGCAGCTGCAACGTTTAGGCCACCCCACTTATGCTGTATTTTACTTGCGGGTGCCCACCCGCATTTTGGAGAATTCACCGCCGCAGCCCGAGCGACCCGGAAGTCAGGCGGGGCGGGGCCTCGGCGGCTGGTGGAGCAGGGAGAGGAAGTCCCGCCCGCCGGAGACGCCGTCTGGAGCCTCGCGGGCTCCCCTGCCAAGTCCTGTGTCCCCTGAGAGGGACCGGGTGAAGGAGCGTGGAGGGGGAGACTCACAGACTTCTCAGGAGAGCGGGACTGGGTGAAGAGAGCAGATGAAGCCTCCCGAGTCGAGAGAGGAGGCCGGAGGAGTCCTGCCCCACAGCCCCGGTGAGTGGGGGCTTTTCCCTTGTTGTGGTGCCGTTCAAGGCACCCGGGCAGTCATGCTGGATGTTTCTGAGCGGTCCCGCCGTTGCGGGCCGCTCCAACGATGGGCACAGTAGTTTCAGGGCCCCAGCGGGAGTCCCGAGGGACTGTGGTGCCCGTGCCTTCCTCCTGATGTATGTTTTACAGCTGCCCCGCTTGCTAGAGGGCAGCTGCAACATTGGGGGCAATTCTGTTTAGTTATAGCCCCCGAGGGCTCCGGGGAGTTGGTGCCGATCAAGGCACATGGCCCGTGCTTTTTCCAGTTTGGCTATTTCTTCACAGTTGCCCCGCTTGACAGTGGGCAACTGCAACGATGGGGCAAATTTTATTTAGAGAGCCCCAGTGGGACCCCGAGGGCACAGTTGTGCCAGGGCCCATTTATTTTGTTCTCAGCTGCGCCGCACCAGCGCGGGCAGCTGCAACGTTTTGGCATATTTGTTCAGAGGGCACAGTGAGTGCCCTGGCCCACGTTCTGCTTCACAGCTGCACGGCAATTAGCGGCAGCTGCAACATTTAGGCCAACATTTCTTTGGGGGCATTTTGAATGAGACAGGAGTGAGATACACTCCTCTGCCCCAGCGCAATTGCGCACTTGTGGATTCTGCTGCATTGACAGCCGCCCTGGCATTATGGACATAGGGCATTTGAGCCCTTTGAGAAGGCCAGTTGGCCAGGGGGACTGTTAGGTTGATAGGGCGCCAGGCCCTAATGTGATTTATGTGGTGCGCAGGAAATGTGATTCATGTACTGTGATTTATGCACCCTGATTTATGCCTCTAATGTGGATTATGTTTATGAGGTTATTTGCATACTGTGGTTTATGCTTGTGAGGTTGTTCTCTACTGTGATTTATGCCCCTAATATGATTTATGGTTAGGAGGTTATGGTCTAATATGTTTAGGCTTATGAGGTTGGCGCATAATGTATTTTACACCTGATGTGGTACTGTTCATAATATGATTTATGTTGCAGGATAATGCTGAGTACAGTGTTTGCCAGTAATTACTGGTTGTGTTCTACGTTTATGATTTGGTTCTACATTTACTATCTTTACTTTGTGATGGTTCTGACAGTGGCCCAATTGGCCCTGTCATGTGTATATAATCCCCTGTAAATATTGCCTAGTGCCAGTTGGCACAGTGTATATTGTGTGATTACTATTCTAATGTGTTTATGATAATACAAAGGCTCTTTTTATATATAACCTTGTGTGGAGTTCCTTTTGTGGTGTGCGTAGTGTGTTGCTGATGTGTGTGTATGTTGCGCAAACGCTTTACACATTGCCTCTGGGATAAGCCTGACTGCTCGTGCCAAGCTACCAAGGGGATGAGCAGGGGTTATCTTCAGCGTGTAACTCCCTTGCCCTGACTAGAGTGGTGGTTTCTGCCTGGCTTTGGCGCAAGCCTTAGCCAACCAGAAATCCCATTTCTAACATTGGTGGTCAGCAGTGAGGATAGGACTTGCGTTTGCGCAGTACCACAGCGACAACTGGTTGCACTACAAGCTCTGCATTTAGATAGTCACATGTTTGGGGATTATTGTTTCTGATTTTGTTTTAAGTATCATTTCTTTGAAATGTATTTTCTTGTTGCACTATGAGTTGGGGGTCCTGCCAAGGACAGAAACCAGAGAATCTGGAGGAGTTTTGTACTGCCCTTGTGCAGACTGCTATTTCGGGGGTTGGCCTGCAGCGCAAGCTAAAGGAGTTTTGTACTGTCTGCTATTTCTAGGGTTGGCCTACAGTGGTAACTTAATTGGCATGGATAAACTAGCTCGGGAGGGTAGATTATCCCCTAAGTGCAGTTTTAGTTTTCTGGATTCCCCAGTAAGGGTGGGATCCAGTGGTGGCAGCAATATGGAGTCCAGTGCAGGAAGTCCCATTCCCAGTTCCCAGAGTATGGTACCTGGTTCCCAGTTAAGAGGGGTATACGTTGAGATTCAGGGGCAGTAAGATACTGTCTCACCAGTCTTGGGGGGAGTGTGGATGAATGTTGTGATGCACTGGACATTTGGGTGATTGGTTAGCACGGCAAATGGTGTTAAAGGGCTGTTCAATCCGTTTTGTCAGAGAGCACATGCCCCGTAATTGTTTTCTGGAGTCGCGCCAACCCCTGTTGGAGTGTGAGTTCTTTTTGATTCTACGGTGCTTGCATTGGGGAGTGATCCTAAGAGGAATGGTGCAGGTATCTTCCAACCCAGAGTGGTGGAAGTGGTTCAGAGTAGCCCAGATAGGTACCCTTATAGTGAGGAGGTTGCAAGGCCTCACATCCTGTCTCGCAGGGGAAGGTGTGAGACTGGGCCGTATTCCGAGCCTCAACCTCAGTCTCCAGTACTGGATGGTTCCTAGAAGGAACACCAGGTAGGGAGCTTAGTCTGTCCTGTTAGACCGTCCTTTGAGGGGGATCTCCCCATGTTAGGTGAGCTGGGAGTGTCTGTAATCAGGCCTCCATCAGTTCGTGTGTCTGGCAGTGCCACTCCTAAGTGGAGGGTGCAGAAGTCCAGATTGAGGGATGAGAGGGGGAAAGAGTCCCCAGTGGAAGAACCATAAGGTCAGGGGCCAGCCAGAAGGGATGAGTCACCAATGATTGACCATGGTGACGCCACTTCTGTCCTGGGGGATCTTCACGCACTGTCAGATGGACAGGAGGTCGTGAGATCTGCGCCAGGCAGACTGTCACATGACACATTAGTTATGTGTCACCCTCGGGGAGGGTATATGTACTCCCCAGGAAGTCCTGGTTCGCCGGGCAACTGTCCAACCAAAGGGTTCCGTCCCTGGGTTGGGAGGCCAGGTTCAGGTGTTGTCTGACCTGGAGGGAGGGACAACTGTAATCAGTGTCCTGAACGGGTTGTCTTCTAGGGGTACCACTCCTGATGGGAGAGTGCAGTATTCTGGAAGGGGGCGCAGAGGGAGTGAGTCCTCGCCTCTGACCCCGGTGCAGCCGGAGAGTTTAGATCCCAGGTGGGTAGACCAGTTGATGGAGAGAGGTCCTGAACTGGTGGGAGAGTTGTGTTCTGGGGGTGCTTCTCCTGGGAGAGTGCAGAACCCCAGAAAGAGAGGTAGGGGGAGGAGAAACTTCGCCCGTGACCTCTGGTCAACCTGAGGGTGCGGAGCCTAGGTTGGAGGATCAGTGGCAGTTTGGAACTACACTGAGAGAAGAAGTGTAGAATGGCTATTATGTGCCAGGGGTTACTGCCCCCACTCTTTGGATTGGCTAGGACCAGTGACATCTGGGTGGCCTAGGGCCTGGTCCTGGCCATGGACAACTAGGGAGTACCAGTGGGGTAGCCTAGTTGGGCCTGAGAGGTTTTTTTTCAGAGGGAACCACATGGGTTCAGAGTGGCGTAGAACCGGAGGGTGTCCCTGCAGTGCGGGCCCGCGTCTGTGTTCTATCGCCCAAAGGAGGGAAGCCCATCAAGGTAGTGATTGGTCTACCCTGCGTTTTGGCTGGAAGGGGGTTGTGTTGGACTTGGCCCTTTTTACAGGATCATCCCTAAACTTTTTGCTTTTCTCCTAGCCTTTTCTCTGACATGGTGTTGGTGGTTTTAGGCCTCTGGGCACTTTAGCACTGCTGTCCAGTGTAAAGTGCGTGCGCTCTCTGTGTTACATTTGGTAAGATTGGCCTGCCCTCCCATAGGAATGCATTGGGGATTCCCTGATCAGTGTGTCAGTGGTAATTCCTGGGATGAGAGGAGCAGCGTGGTCGAGTTTAGTATGTTTGGAATTGTAATAATAAATGCTGCGCAATGGTGTGCGCAGATTTATTATGACTCTTTTAGAAATACCACTTTTAGAAGTTGGCATTTCTGTGTGCTATGTGTCTGCCTGCCTGATGTGAATTGCATGTCTGGCTTTTGAGTGACAGGGGCTGGGAGGTGTGTGTGGCTCCAGGAGGGGCAGGGTGAGTCAGCACTAGGCTGAATGGGATATCTGCATTGGGAGTAGTGGGAGGAGTAATCCCCTGACTCTGAATAGGACTGAGCCCAGCCTGTACAATGCTGGCTTCGCCCCCTGTGGTGTGTCTGATCACCTAGCCCCCACCTGACAAAGGGAAAGAGGAGCTTGGTAAACAAAGTGCTCCAATTCCCCCCTGAACCAGTTGCATCTGGTTTCCCCAAGCCCTGTGCTGCAGACAAAGAGATTGCGTGGTATAAATGTAGGGGCTGTGACCCCATGTTTTTGTTCTGTGCTAGAGCTGTTCCTGACTTGCTGGGGGGCTTGCTGCTGCTGGGGCCCAGGAGGAACCGCCACGGGGGCTTACCTCCCTGATGGAGGACCCTGTGCGCTGGCCTCCCTGGGCCAAGCTATGCCCCATTGACCTAAGGACTTTGTTTGCCTCCAGCGCCTCCTGAGCGCTGTATTTTAATTATCCTGAAGAGGAAGAGCGTGGGCTGCGCAGCGCTGAGCTGCAGCCCTTTGAGAGGGAATCCCCATCGTAGGGATTCCCCCCTGATGCCATCCCGAGCGGGAGCCCCCCCGCTTCATGATTATTTAAAATGGCGGGTGCCCACCCCGCATTTTGGTGCCTTTTTGCGGGTGCCCACCCCGCTTATGCTTTATTTTATTTGCGGGTGCCCACCCCGCATTTTGGAGACTTCACTGCCGCAGCCTGAGCGACCCAGAAGTCAGGCGCGTCCGTCTGACTATGGGCAGGGCCTCGGCGGCCGGCGGAGCAGGGAGAGGAAGTCCTGCCCGCAGGAGAAGCCGTCTGGAGCCTCACGGGCTCCCCTGCCAAGTCCCGTGTCCCCTGAGAGGGACCGAGTGAAGGAGCGTGCAGGGGGAGCCTCGCGGGCTCCTCAGGAGAGCGGGACCGGGTGAAGAGAGCAGATGAAGCCTCCCGAGTCGAGAGAGGAGACCGGAGGAGTCCTGCCCCACAGCCCCGGTGAGTGGGGGCTTTTCCCTTGTTGTGGTGCCGTTCGAGGCACCCAGGCAGTCATGCTGGATGTTTCTGAGCGGTCCCGCCGTTGCGGGCCTCTCCAACGATGGGCACAGTAGTTTCAGGGCCCCAGCGGGGGTCCTGAGGGCCCGTGGTGCCCGTGCCTTCCTCCTGATGTATGTTTTACAGCTGCCCCGCTTGCTAGAGGGCAGCTGCAACATTGGGGGCAATTCTGTTTAGTTATAGCCCCCGAGGGCTCCGGGGAGTTGGTGCCGATCGAGGCACATGGCCCGTGCTTTCTCCAGTTTGGCTATTTCTTCACAGTTGCCCCGCTTGACAGTGGGCAACTGCAACGATGGGACAAATTTTATTTAGAGAGTCCCAGTGGGGCCCCTAGGGCACAGTCGTGCCAGGGCCCATTTATTTTGTTCTCACCTGCGCCGCACAAGCGCGGGCAGATGCAACGTTTTGGCATATTTGTTCAGAGGGCACAGTGAGTGCCCAGGCCCACGTTCTGTTTCACAGCTGCACGGCAATTAGCGGCAGCTGCAACGTTTAGGCCAACATTTCTTTGGGGGCATTTTGAATGAGACAGGAGTGAGATACACTCCTCTGCCCCAGCGCAATTGCGCACTTGTGGATTCTGCTGCATTGGCAGCCGCCCTGACATTATGGACATAGAGAATTTGAGCCCTCTGAGAAGGCCAGTTGGCCAGGGGGACTGTTAGGTTGATAGGGCGCCAGGCCCTAATGTGATTTATGTGGTGCGCAGGAAATGTGATTCATGTACTGTGATTTATGCACCCTGATTTATGCCTCTAATGTGGATTATGTTTATGAGGTTATTTGCATACTGTGGTTTATGCTTGTGAGGTTGTTCTCTACTGTGATTTATGCCCCTAATGTGATTTATGGTTAGGAGGTTATGGTCTAATATGTTTAGGCTTATGAGGTTGGCGCATAATGTATTTTACGCCTGATGTGGTACTGTGCATAATATGATTTATGTTGCAGGATAATGCTGAGTACTGTGTTTGCCAGTAATTACTGGTTGTGTTCTACGTTTATGATTTGGTTCTACATTTACTATCTTTACTTGTGATGGTTCTGACAGTGGCCCAATTGGCCCTGTCATGTGTATATAATCCCCTGTAAATATTGCCTAGTGCCAGTTGGCACAGTGTATATTGTGTCATTACTATTCTAATGTGTTTATGATAATACAAAGGCTATTTTTATATATAACCTTGTGTGGAGTTCCTTTGTGGTGTGGCTAGTGTGTTGCTGCTGTGTGTGTGTGTTGCGCAAACGCTTTACACATTGCCTCTGGGATAAGCCTGACTGCTCGTGCCAAGCTACCAAGGGGGTGAGCAGGGGTTATCTTCAGCGTGTAACTCCCTTGCCCTGACTAGAGTGGTCGTTTCTGCCTGGCTTTGGCGCAAGCCTTAGCCAACCAGAAATCCCATTTCTAACAATGTGGATAGAAAGTATGTGGTATTTAGTGTATAGGAATTATGTGGAGTGGGATTATGTGTTATGGAGAGTAATTATGTGGTATGGTAGTCTGTGTTGTGGAGTGGCAACCTCAGGTTTCCATAGAAGTTAAACTATAAACTCAATGAGACACAAAAAGAAGTAACCACAGAGGAGCTCTTTTGGACCTAGTCAGAGGTATGAGCATGGCCACTGGAACTATGTTACTGTTCGGTCGTGACCTTTTTCTCAAAATTATACATTTTGTGTATTTGCCACATAATTCATCATCTGCCGCATAATCTGCAGATTTGGAAAAAAAAACCTTGTTTGCAGCTCAAACGGCTCAAACACGACCAAAAATGCAGTGACATGTATTATAGCGTGGTGTAAGGCCCCTTGCAAAGCTGGAGTAGTCAGCTGTTACTTATTGCTAAATGTCGGGGTTAAATTGGCACTAATGGTGCGCAGACCTCTCTTGCTTCTTTCTGCACCTCTCTTGCCTCCTTCTGCACTTCTCTTGCTTCTTTCTGCGCCTTTCTTCCTCTTTCTTCACCTTTCTTCCTCTTTCTGCAGTTCTCTTGCCTCTTTCTGCACCTCTGTTCCTTGTTTCTGCACTTCTCTTGCTTCTTTCTGCACCTCTCTGGCTTCTTTCTGCACCCCTCTTGCCTCTTTCTGCACCCCTCTTCCCTCTTTCTGTATATCTCTTGCCTATTTCTTTACTTCTCTTGCATGTTTCTGCACCTCTGTTGCTTCTTTCTGCACTTCTCTTGCCTCTTTCTGCACCCCTCTTGCCTCTTTCTGAACCTCTGTTGCTTCTTTCTGCAGTTCTCTTGTTTCTTTTTGCACCTCTCTTGCTTCTTTCTGCACCTCTCTTGCCTCTTTCTCCAACCCTCTTCCCCCTTTCTGCACCTCTCTTGCCTCTTTCTGCACCTCTCTTGCTTCTTTCTGTACTTCTCCTCCTTCTTTCTGCACCCCTCTTGCCTATTTCTGCACCTCTGTTGCTTCTTTCTGCACTTCTATTGCTTCTTTCTGCACCTCTCTTGCTTCTTTCTGCACCCCTCTTGCCTCTTTCTGCACCCCTCTCGTTTTTTCTGTACCCCTCTCACTCTTTCTGCACCTTTACTGCCTCTTTCTGCACCTATGTTGACTCTTTCTGCACTCCTCTTGCCTCTTTCTGCACCCCTCTTGCCACTTTATGCACCCTTCTTGCCTCTTTCTGCAACTCTGTTGGTTCTTTCTGCACTTCTCTAGCTTCTTTCTGCACCCCTCTTGCCTCTTTCTGCACCCCTTTATCCTCTTTCTGCACCCCATTTCTCTCTTTCTGCACCTCTCTTGCCTTTTTCTGCACCTCTCTTGCCTCTTTCTGCACCTCTATTGGTTCTTTCTGCACTTCTCTTGCTTCTTTCTGGACCCCTCTTGCTCTTTCTCCACCCCTCCTCGCCCTCTCTGTATCTCTTTTGCTTCTTTCTGTACTTCTCTTGCCTCTTTCTGCACCCATCTTGCTTCTTTCTGCATCTCTGTTGGTTCTTTCTGCACTTCTCTTGCTTCTTTCTGCACCTCTCTTCCTCTTTCTGCACCTTTCTTCCTCTTTCTGCACCTCACTTGCCTCTTTCTGTACCTCTCTTGCCTCTATCTGCACTTCACGTGCCTCTTTATGCACCTCAATCTCTTCTTTCTGCACATCTCTTGCCTCTTTCTCCACTTCTCCTGCCTCTTTCTGCACCTCACTTGCCTCTTTCTGTACCTCTCTTGCCGCTTTCGGTACCTCACTTGCCTCATTCTGTACTTCACTTGTCTCTTTCTGCACAACTCTTGCATCTTTCTGCACAACTGTTCACTCTTTCTGCACCTCTCTTCCCTCTTTATGCACCTCTCTTGCCTCTTTCTGCAGTTCTCCTCCCTCTTTCTGCACCCCTCTTGCCTCTTTCTGCACCTCTGTTGGTTCTTTCTGCACTTCTCTTGCTTCTTTCTGAACCTCTCGTTTCTTTCTGCACCCCTCTTGCCTCTTTCTGTACCTCTTTACCCACTTTCTGCACCCCTCTTCCCTCTTTCTGCACCTCTCTTGCCTTTTTCTACACCTCTCTTGTCTCTTTCTGCACCTCTGTTGGTTCTTTCTGCACCCCTCGTGCATCTTTCTGCACACCTCTTCCCTCTTTCTGCACCTCTATTGCCTCTTTCTGCACCTCTCTTGCCTCTTTCTGCACTTTTCTTGCTTCTTGCTTCACCTCTCTTGCTTCTTCGTGCACGTCTCTTGCCTCTTTCTGCACCCCTCTGGTCTCTCTCTTGCCTGTTTCTGGACCTCTCTTACCTCTTTCTGCAGTTCACTTGCCTTTTTCTGCAACTCTGTTGCTCCTTTCTGTACTTCTCTTGCCTCTTTCTGCACCCCTCTTGCCTCTTTCTGCACCTCTGTTGGTTCTTTCTGCACTTCTCTCGCTTCTTTCTGTACCTCTCTTCCTTCTGTCTGCACCTCTCTTGCCTCTTTCTGCACCTCTCTTCCCTCTTGCTGCACTTCTCCTGCCTCTTTCTGCACCTCTCTTGCCTTTTTCTGCACCTCTCTTGCCTCTTTCTGCACCTCTGTGTAGGAGAGTAGGATCTGCCTCTTATGTTGCCCCCACTTTTTTTCTGATGTTTACACTGGTTTCTGGCTATAGTCTGGCTGGGTCCCTGCTAATCAGGGCCCCAGCCTCTCTGTTCTCTCTTAACGACTTGGAGTGCACACTAGGTGCGCTAGTGATTGGATACTGTGGTACCTTATGAGTCCCTAGTATATGGTACCTTAGGTACCAAGGGCATAGGTACTTCACAGGCCTACCAGGGGCTGCAGCATGTATTATGCCACCCCTGGGAAGCAGACTAAATCTGACACCACAGGCCTGCTACTGCAGCCTGGGTGAGGAAGTTCTAGCACCCCTCACTGAGATATAGGTCCCCTATATCTCTCCTACACACACACATACAACCCTATCAGTCACCCCTAAGGCAGGCCCTATCAATCCTGAGGGCAGGGTGCTTGGCTTCTATGTGAGGGGGTGCCTCTGCCTGAGCAGGGCCCCTCTGCAGCTCTCAGAGTCCATTCTCTGGTGCTGTTTGTGGATGCGGTTAAACCATATACTTTTAAGTGCATTATATCCTCGCGGTAAAATGCTAACTTTGGAATGGCTGCATCGAAACATGTCGTGTTTGGTGTCAAACCCCTTGGAATACTACCCCCCCGCCAGTCCTGCCGGCGGGGGTAGCATTCCACCCTTCTAGAGGGATAGACATGTAGCTACTGTGGAAACACGGTAGAATCCTGCAGAGCCCTGGCATCACAAAATGGATGCCACCAGTCACAGACACTGGGCTGCCCTCCTGCTGATGACCAACACTCGCAGTGGAGGAAGCCCAACAATAGATATCCTGTCCCAAGGGGGTGTGACCACCTTCCAGACAGGGTTTAGTGTATTGGGGCTGGGTGGGTGCACTCTTAGAGTGCTTTGAAGTCCTGCACTGGGGGAGCAGAAGGCTCCTCTGTGCATATGCCAGTTCAAACCGGCTCAGGGGCTACCTGTCCCTGCTCTGGCACAAAACTGGACAAAGGGAAGTGGGTGTAGCCACCCACTCCCCTGACCCTCCCATAGGTAGGGTCATAGAGCTAGTCCCTCCCCTTCTTTTGGTATAAGAGGGGGAACCTGTGCATTACACCCCAGATTTCCCTGGACGATGCTCTACAAGAAGAATCCCGGACCTTCGACGTTCCACTACCTTTGGAAGACTGAAGAATCTCCCTTGGAGTCAAGGAGTGACTCCCCTGCTTGGCAGGCACCAAAAACTACAAACGACGGTCGCAAACTACACCGCTCCCGCTGGAGTCCGAAGTCCCTGCAGCCCAAGAAGTGGATTTCCTGACTACTCAAAGGCCATCGTGAGCCCCAGCGAAGCTGAGGCCAGTGGACCCCAAGAGTAACGAGGAACCGTGACCCCTGGGTACCGTGCACTATTGTCAAGTGCAACCCCTTCACAATGTTCCACGAATTTGTGCTTTATACCATGTGTGGTCCCAGCCTCCAGCAGGAATCCCTCCTAAGATCAGAGGCCTACCACGTCCCGAGTGACCGTGGGCCCCTGTGAGCGGATCCTCCCGAGGTGTCTTTGCGATCCCTTGCCAGCCGGCTTGTGGGTCCCCAGAAGACTCTATAAAGAAACCAAAGGGCTCCCCTGGTTGCTCCAGGCCTGCCCTGATTTACCCTTGCTGGGTGAGTCTGACAGACCTTGCTGGTCTGTGCCATTGTCTCTTCACCTTTTCCCTGAGACTTGCTGTTACCAAGGCTTGGTGGCTCCAATCGAGTCGCCGACACCGCTGTAAGCTGCAGACATTGTGGGACAGGCCGAATCCAGCTCCTGGTCATTGACGGAGCCTCCTGGACCTCATGGCTGAAGAGTCAAGGCAACCGCAAATGACCTGAATCTTGCGACGACGGTGGGCATCCATCTTCCTTGCCCCGAGTCACTGCCAAGTGACTTTGAACACTGTCCCCTCTGCTTTCAGGTCTTCCACTCTCTGAATCCAGGCTTGGATTCCCCCGGACACTTCTCCAGTCGCCGCAAGCAGCAAGTCTTCACTGGCTCCCATTGAAAACGACGCCGCGACCCGACACCAAAGAACACCTATGCACCCGGCTCCCCTGGGTGAGGTAACTTCAGCACTACGGTGCTCCTGTGGGTGTGGGCTCTAGAACCACTTACCCTGTAAGTGGCATGCTTGTAGCTTCCCTAGAAGTGTCCTAAAACTCTAACTTTCTAAGTGCGATAATTGCATTGACTCGTACAGGGTTCGCGTCTGTGTTAGACACACCGCATCCATCTCCTTTTCAACACTATCTAGAACTGTATCCTTCGACTCGTACTGAGTCCGATCGGTGTTCGCCTCGAACACACAAAGGGCCTGTAACTCCGAGTTCTCCATTGCACCGACTCGCACAAGGTTCGCGTCTGTGTTAGACACAGCGCGTCCAACTCCCTTGCAATACCATCTGTAACCGCGTCCTTCGACTCGTACAAGGACCGATCGGTGTGTTCGCCTCGAACACGCAAGGGACCTTTAACATTGATATCTCAATCGCGTCTGAGTGCATAGACTCGTACAGGATTCGCATCGGTGCCAGGTCACCGCGTCCGTCCCCTGTGGGTCTCCTACAACTACCTGGGGTGGTTCTTGGGGGTCCCTCGATTCTAGATGCCCTAGACCTAGGTCTAGCAAACTAAGATTGTAATATTCAATTGTGCTAAACTTATCCTGATCATATTTGACTTGTACATATGTTCCTATCCTCTAATCTCATAAAGAGATTAGTAGAGAGTGTTTATTAATAAATACATATATATTTGATATATACCTGTGTGGTGTCTTTTCATTTGGTGATTCAAGAGAACGTGTGGTAAAACAAGCTGCTTTACATTCCTTCAAGACTTAGCCTGAAGGCTGCTCTCCACAGCTACCACTAGGATAGCTTTCTATAAAGGTTGTCTTAAACCTATCTACCATAAGAGTCGAATTGTTCAGGTGCAAGGTGTCCACTTTAATTAGTGAACAGCATATACCAGGCCAACTTCTCACATTGGTGGGCAGCGTGTGGGATTCCAGCTTGCTATTGTTTTACCAGAAAATCTCTATTTGAATTACTAACTGAAAACCACTATAGGTACTTAAGGTTCATATAAAGTCAAGCTTAGTATCGATAAGTTCTACTGAACTTAGAGCCGTGTGCCAAGGGATAGCACACCCTTTCTACAGCTCAAGCTAGTATCAGTAGGCCACAAACTAGTGTAGGTAGTACAACACTGCACAACACTAGAATGTCCTTAAAGGGTGGAACCAGTGGATCCACTCAGCCTCAGTATAAGGACATGGCTTTCTCTGACTTGAGAGCCATGTGTGTCAAAAGACACCTGAGACTAGGACAGAGTCCCTCAACCCTGCACCTGATAGATCTGCTGACAGCAGATGATCTTAGATTGGCTCTAGGAGCTAATAGGTCTGAATCAGTGGGTGGGTCAATTACAGTATCTGGGTCAGACGATGAAAATCCGAATGACCAGGACTCTGTGATTGAAGGGCCAGGCCTCAAGGGGCCTGAAAAGGACAGAGGAATTCTCCCTAAGAGAACTGACAGAGTGGACGAGAGGCATAGGTCCCCTTCCAGGGAATCTGAGCACTCTTATCACTCTGGCAGAGAATTTGTCCATCAGAGGAACTCATACTTTCCCATAAGAGAGACCTCCTCTGAAAGAATGTGCAAACTGCTACAGTATGAGGAAGCAAGAGTTGCCCTCAGAACCAAGCAGTTGGCACTGGATAGAGAAGCCCTGGAGATCCAGAGAGCTTCTAGAAGAGAGGGGTTAGAACCCCTTGGTGGCAGCAACAGTGTCCCTAGAGGCAGGGAATCTATTCCAGACCATAGGAACCTGAGCAAGGTTGTTCCTCCCTACCAGAGTGGGGATGATATCCACAAGTGGATAACTGCTATGGAGAGGGCCTGTAGAGTACAGCAGGTACCCCAGAAGCAGTGGGCAGCAATCTTGTGGCTCTCCTTTTCAGATAAAGGTAGAGACAAGCTCCTCACTGTTAGAGAAGAGGATGCTGATGATTATGAAGTCCTGAAGAGTGCACTAATAGATGGGTTTGGCTTAACCACTGAACAGTACAGGTTGAAGTTCAGAGATACCCAGAAGGCACAGACTCAGGACTGGACTGACTTTGTTGATTGTGCAACCAAGGCTCTGGAGGGTTGGCTGGTTGGCAGTAGGGTTACTGATTTCAAGGGATTGTATAATCTGATGATGAGAGAACAGATCCTTAATAATTGCCAGAACCAGTTGTTGCATCAGTACCTGGTGGACTCGGATCTGACCTCTCCCCAAGAATTGGGAAAGAAGGCAGACAAGTGGGTCAGAACCAGGGTGAGGCAGAAACCCCAGAACCAAGGGGGTGACACCAAGAAGCAAGATCCTAAGGGCTCTGAGAAAGGTGGGGATAAGTCAAAAGACCAGAAGTCTTCACAAGGGCCCCAAAAATCTGCATCTGGTGGGGAGTCACAAACCAACAAGGGAAAAGGCCAAAAGAAGCCCTGGTGCAAATTCTGTAAACAGAAGGGGCACTGGACTTCTGACTGTAACAAGTCTAAAGACCAAACCACCACCACTCCTGCCCCTAAGGCAACTGTTCCCCCTAGTTCAGCTACTGGTGGAGGTGTAGGGTGTAGTAGGGTTGACCCTGGGTTCTGAAGTGGACTCTGACCTAGTCAGAGTGCCCACTCAGGCAATGCTGATTTGTGAGGGAGACCTTAATATGTCCTTCCTAGTGAGTCCCAGTAATCTGGGCAAATACAAACAGCAGCCTGTAATAAATGGCAAACAGGCTTTGGCATTTAGGGACACAGGTGCTAATGTCACCATGGTAGCAGAGGATCTTGTGGACCCTGGACAGATCATCCTGGGCGAACTGTACCAGGTGACCAATGCAAGCAACGTCAGGACCAACCATAGTCTGGCAGTTGTGAATTTCTCCTGGGGAGGGGTAACTGGCCTTAAGAAGGTTGTAGTCAGTGCAGACCTCCCTGTCGAATGTCTATTGGGCAATTGTAGGAAGGTGGAATCTGACTATATGGTTGCCCCCACTTTTTTATGGTGTTTAGCTGGTTTATGACTTAGTTGGACTGGGACCCTGCTATTCAGGGCCCCAGTCTATCTGCTCTCTCTAAACGACATGGAGTGCACTCTAGGTGCACTAGTGATTGGATACTGTGGTGCCTTATGAGTCCCTAGTATATGGTACCTTAGGTGCCAAGGGCATAGGTACTTCACAGGCCTACCAGGGGCTGCAGCATGTGTTATGCCACCCCTGGGAAGCAGTCTAAATCTGACACCACAGGCCTGCTACTGCAGCCTGGGTGAGGTGGTGCTAGCACTCCTCACTGAGATATAGGTTTCCTATATCTCTCTCTGCACACACATATAAACCTATCAGTCACCCCTAAGGCAGGCCCTATCAATCCTGAGGGCAGGGTGCTTGGCTTCTATGTGAGGGGGTGCCTCTGCATGAGCAGGGCCCCTCTGCAGTTCTCAGAGTCCATTCTCTGGTGCTGTTTGTGGATGCGGTTAAACCATATACTCTTAAGTGCATTATATCCTCGCGGTAAATGCTAACTTTGGAATGGCTGCATCAAAACATGTCGTGTTTGGTGTCAAACATCTTGGAATACTACCCCCCGCCAATCTTGGCGGCGGGGGTAGCATTCCACCCTTCTAGAGGGATAAGACATGTACCTGCTGTGGAAACGCGGTAGAATCCTAAAGAGCCCTGGCATCACAAAATGGATGCCACCAGTCACAGACACTGGGCTGCCCTCCTGCTGATGACCGAAACTCACAGTGGAGGAAGCCCAACAATAGGCATCCTGTCACAGGGAGGTGTAACCACCTCCCAGACAGGGTTTAGTGTATTGGGGCTGGGTGGGTGCACTCTTAGAGTGCTTTGAAGTCCTGCACTGGGGGAGCAGAAGGCTCCTCTGTGCATATGCCAGTTCAAACCAGCTCAGGGGCTACCTGCCCCTGCTCTGGCGCGAAACTGGACAAAGGGAAGTGGGTGTAGCCACCCCCTCCCTTGACCCTCCCATAGGTGGGGTCATAGAGCTAGTCCATCCCCTCTTTTAGTATAAGAGGGGGAACCTTGCCATTGCAAAGCAGATAACCCCTGGACGACGCTCTACAGAAGAATCCTGGCCCTTCGACGTTCCACTACCTTTGGAAGACAGAAGAATCTCCCTTGGAGTCAAGGAGTGACTCCCCTGCTTGGCAGGCACCAAAACGACAACGACGGTCGCAAACTACGCCGCTCCCGCCGGAGTCCGAAGTCCCTGCAGCCCAAGACGTGGATTTCCTGACCTCTCCCAGGCCATCGTGAGTCCCCAGCGAAGCTGAGGCAAGTGGACCCCACGAGTAATGAGGAACCGCGACCCCTGGGTACCGTGCACTATTGTCGAGTGCAACCCCTTCACAACGTTCCACGAACTTGTGCTTTGGACCACGTGTGGTCCCGACCTCCAGCAGGAATCCCTCCGAAGATCAGAGGCCTACACCGTCCCGAGTGACCGTGGGCCCCTGTTGAGTGATTCCGCCCGAGGTGTCTTCGCGATCCCTTGCCCGCTGGCTTGTGGGTCCCCAGAAGACTTCTTAAAGAAACCAAAGGGCTCCCCTGGTTGCTCCAGGCCTGCCCTGACTTACCCTCGCTGGGTGAGTCCCTCAGACCTTGCTGGTCTGCGCCATCGACTTTTCTTCATCTCCCCGAGACTTGCGGCTGCCAAGGCTTGTTGGCTCCGATCGAGTTGCCGACACCGCAGTCAGCTGCAGACGTCGAGGGACACACCGAATCCAGCTCCTGGTCATCGTCGACGCCTCCTGGACCACGTGGCTGAAGAGTCAAGGCACCTGCAACCGACCTGAAGCGACCGACGACGGTGGGCATCCATCTTCCTTGCCCCGGGTCACTGCCAAGTGACTTTGAACACTGTCCCCTCTGCTTTCAGGTCATCCTTCTTCAGAATCCAGGCTTGGATTCCACCGGACACTTCTTCAGCTCCCGCAAGCAGCAAGTCTTCTTTGTTCGCCATTGAAAACGACGCCGCGACCCGACACCAAAGGACACCTGTGCACCCGGCTTCCCTGGGTGAGGTAACTCCAGCACTACGGTGCTCCTGTGGGTGTGGGCCCTAGAACTACTTACCCTGTAAGTGACTTGCTTGTAGGTTCTCCCGAAGTATCCTAAAACTCTTTATTTCCAACCGCGACTTGCCCCATTGAAGTTAACGGCGATTCGCGCCTGTGTATCCACACTGCACGCGTCCCCCGTGGGTCCTTTACTTACCTGCCTTGGGTGGTTTTGTGAGGCCCCAGCACTTCTGAAGGCCCTAGGCCTTGTCTCCCTGCAAGTCGTTGTTTCTAAGTCTCTTACTTAGTATATGGTCTGGTACGCCCCTAGGGCCCCAGCCATATTTTGTGCTTAACTTATTGTGAAACGTTGATTTGTGCATATGTTTGTCTTCTAATCTCATAAAGAGATTAGTAGAGAGTTATTTAGAAATAAATACATATATATTTGATATATATACCTGTGTGGTGTCTTTTCATTTGGTGATTCAAGAGATTATATGGTAAAACAAGCTGCTTTACATTCCTCCGAGACTTAGCCTGAAGGCTGCTCTCCACAGCTACCACTAGGATAGCTTTCTTTAAAAGGTTGTCTTAAACCTATCTACCATAAGAGTCGATTTGCCCTGGTGCAAGGTGTCCACTTTAATTAGTGAACAGCATATACCAGGCCAACTTCTCACATTGGTGGGCAGCGTGTGGGATTCCAGCTTGCCATTGTTTTACCAGAAAATCTCTATTTGAATTACTAACTGAAAACCATTATAGGTACTCAAGGTACATATAAAGTCAAGCTTAGTATCAATAAGTTCTACTGAACTTAGAGCTGTGTGCCAAGGGATAGCACACCCTTTCCACAGCTCAAGCTAGGATCAGTAGGCCACAAACTAGTGTAGGTAGTACAACACTGCACAACACTAGAATGTCCTTAAAGGGTGGACCCAGTGGATCCACTCAGCCTCAGTATAAGGACATGGCTTTCTCTGACTTGAGAGCCATGTGTGTTGACAGACACCTGAGACTAGGACAGAGTCCCTCAACCCTGCACCTGATAGATCTGCTGACAGCAGATGACCTTAGATTGGCTCTAGGAGCTAAAGGGTTTGAATCAGTGGGTGGGTCAGTCATAGTATCTGGGTCAGATGATGAAAATCAGAATGACCAAGACTCTGTGATTGAAGGGCCAGGCTCCAAGGGGCCTGAAAAGGACAGAGGAATTCTCCCTAAGAGAACTGACAGAGAGGAGGAGAGGCACAGATCCCCTTCCAGGGAATCTGACCACTCTTATCACTCTGGCAGAGAATTTGTCCAGCAGAGGAGCTCATACTTTTCCTTAAGAGAGACCTCCTCTGAGAGAAGGTGCAAACTGCTCCAGTATGAGGAAGCCAGAGTGGCCCTCAGAACCAAGCAGTTGGCACTGGATAGGGAAGCCCTGGAGATCCAGAGAGCTTCTAGAAAAGAGGGGTTAGAACCCCCTGGTGGCAGCAACAGTGTCCCTAGAGGCAGAGAATATATTCCTGACCATAGGAACCTGAGCAAGGTTGTTCCTCCCTACCAGAGTGGGGATGATATCCACAAGTGGATAACTGCTATGGAGAGGGCCTGTAGAGTACAGCAGGTCCCCCAAAAGCAGTGGGCAGCAATCTTGTGGCTCTCCTTTTCAGATAAAGGAAGAGACAAGCTCCTCACTGTTAGAGAGGAGGATGCTGATGATTATGAGGTCCTGAAGAGTGCACTGATAGATGGGTTTGGCTTAACCACTGAGCAGTACAGGTTGAAGTTCAGAGATACCCAGAAGGCACAGACTCAGGACTGGACAGACTTTGTAGATTGTGCATCCAAGGCTCTGGAGGGTTGGCTGGTTGGCAGTAGGGTTACTGATTTCAAAGGATTTTATAATCTAATGATGAGAGAACAGATCCTTAATAATTGTCAAAACCAGCTTTTACACCAGTACCTGGTGGACTCTGATCTGACCTCTCCCCAAGAATTGGGAAAGAAGGCAGACAAATGGGTCAGAACCAGAGTAAGGCCTAAGAATCAGGGTGGTGACCACAAGAAAGATTCTACCAAGTCCCAAGAGAAAGGTGGGGATAAATCCAAGGATAAGTCCACTACAGGGCCCCAAAATTCCTCTTCTGGGGGTGGGTCCCAAACTCCTTCCTCTCCTGAAAAGAAACCCTATTGCCATGTCTGTAAAAAGCCTGGGCACTGGAAATCTGATCCCAGTTGTCCCAGGAATGGCAATAAAGAAAATGTTCCTCCAACAACTACTACCACCCCTCCTGGTACTACCAGTAGTAATCCTCCAGTTGGGAGTAGTGCACCCAAGAAGTTAGGTGCTTTTGCAAGAGGAACAGAGGTGGGCCCTAGTTTAGACAGGACCCCCTCAACAGACTCCTCAGATTCTGATGGTGGTGTAGGATATGCCACCTTTACCATGGGTCCCACAGCATTGGGCAGGTACAGACTGGAGCCAATAATTAATGGTCAGAAAGCTGTGGCATTTAGGGACACAGGGGCTAGTGTCACCATGGTGGCAGGGAAACTAGTCCCCCTCACCAGCTTTTACCTGAGTTTAAATACCAGGTGACCAACATTGATGGTGTCAGAACAGATCACCCCATGGCCATAGTCAATCTCAGCTGGGAGGGGGTCACAGGCCCAAAAAGAGTGGCAGTGTCCCCAACCTTACCTGTAGATTGCCTGATGGGCAATGATCTGGAAATTTCAGCCTGGGCTGAAATTGAACACCAAACCCATCTGAAGATGTTGGGTGTCCCTGTAAGGTTAGTGGGGCTGTGATGGCCACAGCCCCAGCCCAAGATTTTGGAGAGATGGAGCCTGGAAGAATGGCCCACTCTCCCCAGAAGAGAGCACAAGGGTTGAAGAAAAGTCTTCTTCCCTCCAGACAGTAGGTAAGGGTCAGCCTCCTCAGGGAACTGACCCTACCCCTAGTGAAGGAACTGCCACAGAGGTAGTCAGGCCTGGCCTGGCCACCCCCCTGATGGCAGAGGACCCTTACAAGGTGGTACCCAGTCTGGAGCAGGTAACCTGCCCCTCTCTACCCTGCCTCAGTCAGCCCAGGGCTGCAGAGGTCAGGGAGGTCAGTGGACCCCCCAGGGCCCCCTGTCCAGAGGAACCCCCCATCAGCAGATTAGGGGCACCCAGGCTAGTAGCCCTAGCCAGGTAGAAATTCCTCAACCCACTGAGGGATCCCCCATACCTTTATGTAGGGACCTCCCCCAGAAGGACTCTGTTAGGCAAGGGCAAACCTGGGACCAAAAGGTTCCAA
This sequence comes from Calotriton arnoldi, assembly GCA_963921515.1. NCBI lineage: Eukaryota > Metazoa > Chordata > Amphibia > Caudata > Salamandridae > Calotriton > Calotriton arnoldi. Next base: position 1,887 of record CAWUFW010024749.1, on the reverse strand, counting down.
ACATGCCATGTCCCTCCAGTGTTCCACCCAAAGGGACCCAACCCCCGGCTGTAGGCAGTCAAAGGTTGACCCTTAGAGCAGAGTACCACTCAGTCATGGAAAGACAGGCATACATGGTGACCAGTGAGCTGAGAAAGCTGAGGCCAACATTCCTAGGGCCACACTTCCCTACTCAGACACCTCACCAGCCTGGTACTTTACCAAAGCACACCACAGGTAGTGATTCCCCATGGTGGAGACCCTCTCATACCCTTAGGGTGAGGGATTGCTTAGTGGACCATAAGACAGGGGGCAACCATGCTAGTGCAGGTGCTTCCTTATATGGCCACTTAGTCAATAAAGGCTCAACTGGCCAAGGTTAGCCTTATCTCCTTTCGTTTGGGGGGGTTATGTAGGAAGGTGGAATCTGACTATATGGTTGCCCCCACTTTTTTCATGGTGTTTTGCTGGTTTATGACTTAGTTGGACTGGGACCCTGCTATTCAGGGCCCCAGTCTATCTGCTCTCTCTAAACGACATGGAGTGCACTCTAGGTGCACTAGTGATTGGATACTGTGGTGCCTTATGAGTCCCTAGTATATGGTACCTTAGGTGCCAAGGGCATAGGTACTTCACAGGCCTACCAGGGGCTGCAGCATGTGTTATGCCACCCCTGGGAAGCAGTCTAAATCTGACACCACAGGCCTGCTACTGCAGCCTGGGTGAGGTGGTGCTAGCACCCTCACTGAGATATAGGTTTCCTATATCTCTCTTGCACACACATATAAACCTATCAGTCACCCCTAAGGCAGGCCCTATCAATCCTGAGGGCAGGGTGCTTGGCTTCTATGTGAGGGGGTGCCTCTGCATGAGCAGGGCCCCTCTGCAGTTCTCAGAGTCCATTCTCTGGTGCTGTTTGTGGATGCGGTTAAACCATATACTCTTAAGTGCATTATATCCTCGCGGTAAATGCTAACTTTGGAATGGCTGCATCAAAACATGTCGTGTTTGGTGTCAAACATCTTGAATACTACCCCCCGCCAATCTTGGCGGCGGGGGTAGCATTCCACCCTTCTAGAGGGATAAGACATGTACCTGCTGTGGAAACGCGGTAGAATCCTAAAGAGCCCTGGCATCACAAAATGGATGCCACCAGTCACAGACACTGGGCTGCCCTCCTGCTGATGACCGAAACTCACAGTGGAGGAAGCCCAACAATAGGCATCCTGTCACAGGGAGGTGTAACCACCTCCCAGACAGGGTTTAGTGTATTGGGGCTGGGTGGGTGCACTCTTAGAGTGCTTTGAAGTCCTGCACTGGGGGAGCAGAAGGCTCCTCTGTGCATATGCCAGTTCAAACCAGCTCAGGGGCTACCTGCCCCTGCTCTGGCGCGAAACTGGACAAAGGGAAGTGGGTGTAGCCACCCCCTCCCTTGACCCTCCCATAGGTGGGGTCATAGAGCTAGTCCATCCCCTCTTTTTAGTATAAGAGGGGGAACCTTGCCATTGCAAAGCAGATAACCCCTGGACGATGCTCTACAGAAGAATCCTGGCCCTTCGACGTTCCACTACCTTTGGAAGACAGAAGAATCTCCCTTGGAGTCAAGGAGTGACTCCCCTGCTTGGCAGGCACCAAAAACGACAACGACGGTCGCAAACTACGCCGCTCCCGCCGGAGTCCGAAGTCCCTGCAGCCCAAGAAGTGGATTTCCTGACCTCTCCCAGGCCATCGTGAGTCCCCAGCGAAGCTGAGGCAAGTGGACCCCACGAGTAACGAGGAACCGCGACCCCTGGGTACCGTGCACTATTGTCGAGTGCAACCCCTTCACAACGTTCCACGAACTTGTGCTTTGGACCACGTGTGGTCCCGACCTCCAGCAGGAATCCCTCCGAAGATCAGAGGCCTACA